>JAIUND010000831.1:0-50628 GCA_034699125.1 Gisinianus flammeolus | reverse complement strand
TGCCTGCGGCACGGCCACGAGTTGAAATGACAAACTCGTCATGTTTTAACTTAATTGGCTTAACAATTAAGTTGTAAAACGAAATTTGATTCAAAATTAAAGATAATAAATCTTATAAACCAATATCATCCCACTACGCATTTTTTTGAAAAAACGATAGGACAGACTATAGGACGGAGGGCATAGGATCCTGTTCCAAAATCCTATAAAAAATCCTATAGTTCAAAACTATAGGATTCTATAGGACTAGTTTCAGCGGGAGTGACAGTACAGATATACAGATATGCAGAACATGTATCACAATAATATTAAATAATAATAATAATAATAATAATAATAATAATAAGTATGAATTGTGTTGTATAAATCTATGCAGATTTGATGGGGGAATCAGGATATGATGTCCTTTGACTTTGCTTGGGAAAATGGTATGAAATATCGACTGAACTCATGGGTAACCTCGTACAGCATTCTAACTAATTCGAGTGGATATTATATTCCAATTATCCAATTTACCTTGATCTTTTCCGATGGCATGTCTCTCTCTCTCTATCTCTCTCTCACTCACTGACTTCTTCTCTAAACTCGAATTGCTCAATTTATTCTTCTACAGATATATGTATATAGAAGATAAAAAAACCAAACAAAGCATTCAGAAGTATCCTGCCTCAGGTTTTATTCAATGAATTCGTTCGTTTCTTTTCATTCGTTTCGTTTCCCCTAAACACTATATAAACTTTAAAACTAATTATTTCTATATGATTTTTATTTTACATACCAAAGAAAAAGAAGTTGAAACTTGAAATTCCGTTCGTGATTTCATATGATTTTGTCTTGAACAAAATGCAACGTTTTGTATAGCACTTAACCTTTTCAAATAATCATATTGTGTGTGTGTGTGTGTGGAATTGCATCCAATTCATTCACCTATAAAAATCCATATAATCAAAATAATAACTCGTATCAATTAAACAAATTTTTGAGATGGAGCTACTAAATGAAATTCAATTGGCATTTGCATATTCGTTATTCAAACCTTTGCGTGTGTAAAACGCGTTTTCTTCTTCTTTCGTTTTTTGTACATTTGTATTCTGTTCAGACGGCAAATTGATTTTTTATTTTTCAATTGTTCAATTCCAATCGTCTCATTTTAGATTACATATAGGTACTCACATATTACTTATCATATCGTTTGTTGGTGTACTATAAAACATGATCCTAATTCAAAATGTCTAAAGTCTGATCAAATTAAAAATTATGGCTGTAATATAATTAAAAAAAAGAAATGTTATAACCTTGTGTGTATGTGTATATGTTCCAAATTCTGAATGCCGTTGTCTATATGGATATGAGTAGACCTGAATCACACACGCCATTTCTATATTGCCATCACCAACAGTTTATATGAGTTTATATTGAACTTGATATTGGATTGTTATATGTATGTGAATCTCTGCGATTGCTCCAGGTGAACATGAGTGCCAAGAAGAGATGGGAAATTCAAGTGGAAAAGCTAATCACAGGGCTTGAAAACTTCCAACGATGCCTCCGGACCTACCAATCCAAAAAATCCCCCCTTTTTCATTCCATTCCATTGTATTGTATTATTTCATTCGGCCTTTTACCCGAAATTTATCCATCCACCATCACGAATCCACACACACACACACACAAAACATTCACTCGTATATGTATCGAATATCTTTGTTGATCGACAGACTACTCGATATCTTCTCGTCCTCCATTTTCCCGTGTACAGTCGATTCAGAAACTTTATACGTTTTTGTGAATTTATTGGCTCCGCCCACAGAAAAAGTTTTTCCTTTCAGAGTTCCTTGCTGTATACATAAATGCAAATGGAATCTTGCCATCTTGTGCCATCTTTTCACACTTGAAAATGGCGTATCCAGATGGCGAGATTCCATTTGCATTTATGTATACAGCAAGGAACTCTGCAAGGAAAAACTTTTTCTGTGGGCGGAGCCAATAAATTCACAAAAACTTATAAAGTTTCTGAATCGACTGTACCCACTTTCCTTTTGTACATTGAATGGCTGTACTTATTTAGTACCAGATAAAGCCTATATTTTTATACATCATCGCAACGGGTCAGTCTACATCTACAACTTATGATCTCGTTTGAAATGAGAATTATTTTGTTACACGTAAAAATGGACGATTTTCATTTGATTTTTGATTGTACAATATGTCTTCCGCATTTCATTTCTATGCCCCATAAATTAATTTAAACTACTTCTTTTCTGCTTTGTCCACAGAGCTCTCAATTTATGACGCATATAGCTCTTATAGGGAAAATATGACAGGAGAAACAAAATACGGACTTGCAATTCTGACTGCAGTTGAGATATTTTGTTGAGAAATTTGCAAAGTTGTGCTAATTGAGGATTTCACGTCATGTATTCCGTTTCATATTCACAATATTTAGACATTTGATGTAATTAATTAGCAATTGGAGGACGACAGAAGGAAATGATGACATTTCCCTGTAAAAATTAATCAATGACAATTTATTTGATTTTTTTTGCAATGCAATGTGATGCAAAGTGTGTTTATGATGTCAATTTATAGTAATTGATGCCATTCATAAGGATGAAGGATGGGAAATGAAAGGATTTTTATACAGTGGATCCAGACGAACGTACGTGGAAATGAGGAGACAAATAATAAAAAGTATACGCTGATGCATCATGTGTGTAAAGTGACGATATGAATGATACGATACGATGCGTTGTGTTGCATTAGAAGATGCACTGGGAATATAGAAGGAATTTGACGAATCTGCTCATTAGAGACGATAGACGATTACAGTAAAAGTTGATGTGATGTGATGAGTTTTTGCGGATGAATAGAAAAAAAAGTACTAAACAATAACAATAAATTGTGACAGTATAATAATAATAATCATCATCATATCTGTGGTGCTGCATATAGAATAGAAGATGGGCAGTCCAAGTCAAGGAATTCCATGTCAACCATTTAACTAACTGTGACTAATCGTGTAATTTGAGAAGAGAACCCAAAAATATAAAGTGTTATAATTTACGATGACGACTATTAACTATTAAGTATTACTATTACTATTAACCATCTCAATCTGTGTACACGTACACTCCAAGCCAAGGTTGCCCATATACATATTATTATTATTATGCATATTCTATAGTACTATATAGGCATTGAGAAAATACTTCATGTCCAAGCAAAATCAATTTTGTGTGCCACATCAAACTTTTGATCCGGTTGTCCATTAACAAGACTTTTACATTTTGATACGTCATTTACGGACAATCTATGTAAGTATTTCAACTCTCTGTCTCAACATCAACTCCCATTAATTAGCTTGTAAATTCACATTCAACACTTGAGCTAATAGCTAATTACAGTCCTTATAACATTTCCAAATTTCATGTTTCACTATAATATAGTGTAAAAAAAAATGAAGGGAAATGCTAAATGCGTACTTACTCTATCTGATACTAATTACTGTCGTGTTGTGCATTAAGTAAACGATTAATTTGTAAACTTTCACATAATATTTACATATATACATATATAAAGTTTACGATACAACAAATAATGACGGCGTTGGGTATTTAAAGTTTTCTCTATTTAATTCCAAATGAAATAGGAAATGGGAAATGGGCAGGTGTATCGGTACGTTGGGTTGAATTGTGATAAGATTTTCCTCTCCGCCCTTCAATTCCTGTTACCATTTGTAGTATTTAGTATTTGTATTTACTATTTTTGATTTGTAATTGGAATCATATAGCGAGCGACCACAACATTCTTCAAGTATACAAATCAACGATGTGAGAAGGACAGCTTTTGTCTTTCTATTGTGAGGAATTTCCATTTACTGTTACTGTAATAAACTCCTATACATATATACAGATATAATCATAAATCGTATGTACATAGGTATGCCCATGCAATATTCATCTATATACGTGCGCCTACTTTTATCGCTAAAGAATCTTTATGAATTTGCGCTGTGGTGTGGTGTGGTGTGGTGGTGTGCTGTGCTGTGCCTACACATTTTACGTAAATTGAATCCAATTGATTTATAATGAAACCAACCAACCAAGGAAGGAAGGAAGGAATGGTGGACCCACCACAAAGAAAGTTGTAAACACAGTCAATCTCAAGCCGTCCAAATTAAAAGTTGCAATAAATACACGACCAGTCACATATTGTGATTGGATTGTACCAGGTATATTTTGGATTTTGAACTACTGTCTCCTCCAGATTTACGATTTACCATTGACGATTGACGATTGACGATCAACGATATTGGGGATCAGTCAAAATGTTTTCAATTACGAAATACATAAATATATTTGAGGGCTTTCTAATCGAATTGTTATTAGTCGCTCTCTGTCGCTGTCCACATTCCATATGTCTCTGAGACAAAACCAAAAATAATTGTATACATACGATATATATACACTCAATGAAAAAAAAGGGACTTGTAATAAATTCTATTTATTTATGATGCTTCAAGTCTAATTGTCAAGAGTCAATACATAGGCAAATACTGCGCATACTTTCTCGCTCTCTCTCTCTCTGTTAAAACTGTGAACTGTGAGATACATAAAATGTCTTGTAATCGAGAATTAAAAGATGAAAATGAGGGCTGTTGCCCTGTGGCGACGGATTAAAGATTAATCTCTGCCCTTTCTCAATTACAAACTACAAACTACAAACATGACTTTTGTTTTGTATTTGTAATATCTGTATCTATAATGTAGTTAAATATTGTGCTTGTTCTCGTGTGTGTGTGTGTAGAAATTAGTGTACATTTCATATATTTGTCCCTTCACGATTACGACAGTTACAATTCATCAAATTATTCTATCCATTCACATCATCGAGCCTAATTGAGTTGAGCCTACACAGTTTTGTATATATATATGACTATCCGAGTCGTCGTTCGTCCATTATTTATTTATTGGATTGGATTCATGATGAGGGTCAAGTGGAAGGAATCCTTATTCGTCGTGACAATCAATTCGCCATTATTTCCTGTCATATATATAGGCATATAGGTATGTCTACAAACTTTCAAAGAAATATCAATTTGAATCTCCTTGTCAAAGTCGCAAAGTTTCCTTCATGATGCCAATATTCTAAAGTCTAAATAAAGTCCTTGTTTTTCCCTCTTGCAATCACTAAAATTACTTTGCCCATGCAAATTAGTATAGTGTGGAATATGAACGTTATTGACGGTAAGGCAAGGCAAGGTATGACGAGGAAATGACAATGACAATGACGTTTGGCGAGAGAAGATGAGAGAGATGATTTGTTTTTTGTTTTTGTACGACGCAATATACTTTTATTATTTTTATAAATTAATTCATAATAAATCTTGATTACATGACGATACATAATTAACTTAATTATGAGGATGATGATAATAATAAGGTATGTGTAGTTGAGTTGGTAAATATGTATGAGGATAATACATAATATTGACAATGTGTAACTCTAACGATAAATTAACTTAGCGAGTCATTACGGTACGGACTAAATGAACAGGAAACAAGCGAAATTCCGAGATTTTTTTTGTCAAAAAAATAAAACCATACTTGTGGGTTGTGTTTTTTGTTTTGTTTTGTTTTTTTGTTGTGGTTTGTTTGTTGGGTGTGGTTTATATATATGATTGTGATTTTCTTGAGTCTTTTTCGGGGGACTAAACTGAGAGTTGTCTTCAATGAAACATATGACCACTGTTCTGGATTAAATTATTGAAATTGACTGCCGCGGCAAACGCTGCCAGTGCATGAGGACGACTCCTATATATACATACAAAAAAAAACACAGAAAAAAGAACAATTGTCATTAGTCCATTAGTCTTTGGAATTAAAACAACAACAACAACAACTCAAAACATGCATTCCATTTCATTTGATTTGATTTGTTATTATTTTAGTATGTATGTCTCAGTTTAATGGAAAACTTACGCCATTTTCAATTTCTCCAGCTCAGCTTCTTGAAGTCTTTTGGCTTTCGCTCTACGATTTTGAAACCATATTTTCACCTGCAACACACACAAAAAAATATGAAATTATAATGATTAGTCTACATGGTCTATAACTATTAAAGAGGCTATGAAAAATATGAGGGAACTATTGTACAATTACATAATTGCTACTTTATACTTTGTCTGCCTTTTAATTAATCCCCAAATCTTAACAAAGTCATATCCACACTCCAACTCCTGTCCTCCCACCACATTTTAAACTATACTATAATATGAGTACATGTAAGATATATGGCTATATGCAGTCAACAAATATCCTCATTCCCAATGGGAGTAAGACGAAAAAAAGCATGCCATTGGTATATGTAATATGTATTGCTTTCGTGCTTTCCTTGACGACGAATGTGAAATATAAGAAACACACTATGGATTTTTTTGTTGCAATACAGGTGCTAATAAACAAAAGGAGAAGGGATACAATATGGAGAACCTACTTGAGAAAACATTGTTGATAAAATCATGAATGAGATGGAGAGAGAGAGAGAGAGAGGGGGGGAACATCCCCCATTTTTTCTGGTTCGAATGAGAAACAAGAAACAACGCAATCGGTTATTTACACTGAAATTGAGGTAGACTTCATTCGAGAGGTTCTCAAACTCAAACTCATAGCGTACAATTAGAATCAGAGTCTCTGCATATTAATGATGATATGTATTTAGTATTTAGTAAGTCCGTCGAGAAAATCACGCTTGTTAAACTGCAATCCGTCTTGATGTCTGATGTCTCTGTACTTTGAAAATAAAATGTCCACTCCCACTAACGAACGAACGAACGAAGGAACGATGAGTGTCATTCACTTTTTTTTTTTTAAAAAAAAGTAAGTTTTTTCTTCGTAATCTTGCCTACAGATATTATATATTTTCAATGTACATATTAACGCATTCACTGTATTTACACATTCTTCTCTGTACGTACACTGACGAGAGATGGTCACAGTCATGGACAGTCGACACACCATTCTATAATCTCTCACTTATTATTATTATTTTGATGAGATATATCCAACATTCTCTACCACTATCCATATTTTTCTCTGTTCCCCCATTTGATTCAGTTAATCCAAGAAGTTGAGGGGAAAACGATGGGTTCTTCTCTCGTTAAGAATATTTGTCTGAGTTGGTGCATCGCACTGGAAAAGATTCTAATTACAATTTTTGGGTGATAATTATGATGGCCGTCGGTGGTTGCATGCAATAAAATGACTCTTCATTGCCCCCCTCCCTCCCTTTCCTTATTTTCACAACTACATTAGTCAAATACATTAAACGAGGAAATTATCATGTTTCTCTCTATCTATCTCTCTCTCTCTCTCGCTCGCTCGCTATTTCTGCTCTGTGTACTTTTTAAATGAAGAGATAAAAAGTATGAATATGAATGTGAATAAAACTATTATGTTTACAGTTTTTCTTCATTCTTCATAAATATATAGATTATAGAGTATACACACAGATGCCGTACAGTCTAACGATAAATAATAAGGAAAGATGAGGACTTTGACTATAATTTGAACTCGAGTGGAAGGCGGATG
This sequence comes from Gisinianus flammeolus, assembly GCA_034699125.1. NCBI lineage: Eukaryota > Metazoa > Arthropoda > Collembola > Symphypleona > Katiannidae > Gisinianus > Gisinianus flammeolus. The sequence goes on along the minus strand of JAIUND010000831.1, from coordinate 43,039 downwards.
GCATTTAAATAAGATATAATATCCGTATAATGAGACGAGGGGAACTTTTTTTTCTTATTTGAAATAAACAAGAAAAAAACCCATGTGGCGTACCATCGTTTGCTTGCCATTAAACCATTATTTTTTTCGGTAATTGCAAGTTCAAGATGTCGAATTGAGACGCGAGAGAGAGAGAGAGAGAAAGAGAATGCTTCAAATAATTGAAGGTGTACGAAAAAGTGTGTAGATAATCTGCCATTACCATTGTTATTTCGTTATTCGCTCATTTAGTTGAGACACAGTGAAAATGACACTCTCGTAAATTGAGCCTATCATTCCCAAGCACATCTCTCTCTCTCTCTATCTTTGTAGGCGAGACGGTCATTATGTAGGCATTTAAGGATATTTGTTCTGCTAGAAATTCTTCATTGCTCATTCATTACCAAACTATCAACTCACAATCCACAACTAAACAATACTCAAGCTCAGCGTTAATTCCACCCCGTTAAAATACCTAGTTAATTGTTAAGAATACCGAGTGTATTTTTTTAGTTCATTTTTTTTATATCTCGCATTTAATTCCAAGTCCTAACGATAAGTACATAAACGTCAATCATTTCCTCACTCACGATAAATCATATATACATATATAATATGGAATAGATTTTTCATCAAGGCTACAGGTACAGAATTCCGAATCAGAAAGGACACATGTACATATATACAAATGTGGAAAACTTATTGGTTCTGATTAGTATTTGTATAAAAATAAACTTTCACTGTGTACAGTGGGTTTTATTAGTATGGGTTTTCGTTTTGTTTTATCGGGGGGGGAGAGCAATAACTTTTCTCAATATTTTTTAATATCCCATCATCTTTATGATTCAATCATTTTCCTTCATTTAGTGAACGACAAGTCTTGACTCTGCTGGGATCTCTGAAATAATTGGCACATTGTTCTATAATCTGTAATCTGTTTCAATGTGTATACACGTCAGCGAGAATGTAAAGCGTATGTATGTATTTATACGTAAAAGGAAGGTAGCATATAAACTGGCCAAAGGCAAAGTCTAAATTTTCAATTTACAAACTCGGAATATTGAAATGATGTGATGATGATAAAATCGAGTTGTGTTGAGTATCTGGATTGTCATTTCATTACCACCATATTTGTTCCTCTGTATATAAACTACAAAACTCTTTTATATACACATGTACTTTAAATTTGAGACAGGCGAAAGGCAAAAGGCGAGGTATAACAAAAAATTTACGTTTTACCTTCAAGTTTGTTTTTTTTAAACTTTTGACTTTTACACAGAGCATTTAATATTTTATAGAGTAAAATTAAATTTGTTACGATTAAGTTTATATGTGGAACAAATTTTATTATCATTTCATATCACAAAATTTAGTCTCTCTCTCTCTCGTTTTCACTCTAATGGAAAACTGTTTCACAGTTTATTTACGGACCCCAACTGCCATAAAATGACACCACATAGATCCAACTTTTTTTTTCCCCTACATAATATCTTATATATACTTTTGAACTTTGAGAATGTTGTTTTTTTTTAATCCTCGGGAAGATAAATTATTAAAGACTTTGACACCTTTATATAAAAAGTGTTATACTGTGTGGACTGTGAATTTTTTGTATTTGTATTTGTGCAATGACTTTTTCGTTTGAGGCACTCATAAAATTACCTCTATTACGGATATTATTAGTCTGTGTGGATATATATAATGAAATAAAAGCCTAGGGACTGGCTCTACCACCACAAGACAAAATAAAATCTACTAATTATTTATTAATAGGTGGAATGTAACGGTGGGGAAATGGATTTACAGACTGTAGACTACAGTTATATCAAATAATATGTAGCAGAAATGATTGTAACTCAAAGTGAGTTAGGAAATGGTAATTCTGATTACATAATTAATTGATACGATTTGTGTATTTTATATGGCTTTCTCATTACACTCTCCACCTCGGTCGGAAAATTAAAAGAATAATAATAATTACGAAATACAAATGGGATTGTCCAATACAATATACAATACAATAAATGAGAGAGTGAGAAATATCTTATCAATTTGCAAAATGTCTCAATCGATAACTCGAGGAATTTATTGGAATCCTATTTCGAAACTCTTTATTTTTTTTATTTTTATTTTTTCCAAGAGAAAACTCAAGTTCTTGTTGGCATAAACTAATGAATACTAAATGTCCGGGAATAAATAGCTCGAGAGTAATTATTTATTGCAACCGTTTTGTTCCTTATTTATTCATTCACTCGTTGAGTTTTCTCTATTCTCTCGCTCATTTTTTTCTTTATTACCTACTTTTTTTCCTTGGTTCCCTTTTTATTCCTCCCGTCGCCTTAGCCCATAATTATGTACGCGTTCCCCGTCTTGCACAATATCCTATCCGCATTACTAATTAAATATAATTTCATTCCATTCCCACACTATCTATATTATCAGTCGGATTAACTCCAAAAAAAAACATTTCAATTTCCCTGACTTGTCCTCATTTTCCATCAGTTTTACCATTAAATTAGCTAAATTAGCTAAAAATACGCCAACTCTCTGTATACATGTTTATTGTCTCATTATTTCATTTTTCTACTGTGGAATTTCATTTGAATTTGAAGAGACACTGAATTTCACATTTCAAATTTTTCTCAGAAAACTTTGTGTTCAAGAGATTTATTTTTTCAATTCTCAATTGTATATTTTTTTTGCCGAAACTCAAAACGTCAATCGTGAATCCGCTGTAATTCCTTTGAAATTCATCCCATGTTCAACTATTCAGGGGAACCCAAAACTTGTCAGTATGTAGTTTTGGTTAAAAAAAATTCTCAATGTGGGATAACAAAAATGGACCACTGGAGTTGTTCCCTAAATTCTGTTGTTGTTTCTTTTTACCTGAAAGTCTATAGGAGAGAGAGAGAGAGAGAGAGAGAGAGAGAGAGAGAGAGAGAGAGAGAGAGAGGACTCATAACCGTGAATGTGTCTCTCTATTCCCGCTGTCATGCTCACAGGGTGAAAAAATAAAACTGTGACCTCATGCCAGCCCAATATGTCCATCGTTTCAACGTAGTTTTTTGGATTAGATTTGTAGAGACAAGTTGGACGGTTGCCTTTGGTCTCTCTCTCTCTCTCTGTGGCTTACTACAAAGTTTACATTAGACCTTGTTTAATCATTATGGAATTAGAATTATGACCCGATGCGGTCTATACACACATCCACAAACTGACCACCCATGTCTATCTTGTGTATACATGTAAATATCCACTTGTTCTTGTTTAGTCGGTTCAAGTTCCTTAAGCCCCTGTACAATTGTAGACACAACGTTTTTTTTTACTTTTCCCCTGTATTTTGAGTAAATGCTCATTGGAATTTCTCTCATCATATGCCGATTGCCGATACAATTTCTATTTCTATTTCTGTGTGTGTGTGTGTGTGCGGATGAAATTACAATCGTATGGAGGTGGAATATTGTATTGTATTGTATTGGACTACTAATTAAGGATTTGTGAATGGAGTAAACCTACTATGTAGTACATATTATGGGAAATGAAATTTACCTGAGTTTCGGTGAGATTTAAGGAAGATGAGAACTCAGCTCGTTCAGCAATGGAAAGATACTGTTTCTCACGGAATTTTTTTTCCAGCGCTACAAGTTGCTGAGTGGTGAATGGAGTTCGAGGTTTACGATTCGGTTTGTGTTTCCGTAAAGTACATTTCATGGGTGTGAGGATTTTATTCCCGCCGGATGACTCATGAGACGGACCTGGACAATGCACAAACAAACAAACAAACACATCATTTACTAGTACACGTATTTAAAATGTGAAGGAATCAATGAAAGCTTTTGTTTCATTTTTTTGGTGATTATCCTATATTAAGACCTATTGGTAATTCCCTTTCCCATTTTCTATCTGTCCATCTAAAATACATGGAGCAGTCAATCAGAGTCATCTCTCTCTCTCTCTCTCTTTAACATATTGTTTATAATTTATAAATAATTCAACAGCTTCTTAACGTTTTGTCAAAAACCAAAATCCTCCTTAAGAGCTTTAACTTGAAGCCTGGTCAAATAGTGTCTAATTAGTGTGAGATTTATAATGTGTATACACGTTTAATATTGGATTATTCTTTGTGGTTATGAGTTCCAGGGAAGAGCATTAAAGAAAACTTAAAGAAGGGTCTGTTTGTCTATCCTGTCCTGTTCTTCGTCTTTATTCTTGTTTGACTTTGACCATGTACAACGAAATAAATAGGGGAAAAAAGATAATTTTTCTACGGGATACAGAAAGAGAAAAGGCATAAGGCGATCAGCTGAATAAACTCTTTATTTGCTTAATTTCCAGCCCTTCCCCACGTATAGCTTAACGTTTATTTTCATATTTCATTTCATTCATTGAGAAACACTCACTCTGACTTTGTAATTTCTCTCTCTCTCGAGAACTTGTCAATCATATGTTTAAACTTTAAAAATAATACGAGTAGTTAATTTATATTGCTATTCATTACATTTGGTATTTAGAAAGTCCAACTATTGTGTGTGTGTGTGTGTGTGTGTGTGTGTGTGTGTGTGTGTGTGTGTAGAGCAATTAATTTTATTGCACACTTGACAGTCCATAATTATGAACATTCTTTTCAAATTACTTTACAAATAATCATGGAGGAAAATTGCACAATTGACTTAAATATCGACATAATAATCGGCAAGTGTGAGTGTATTCAAAGGATTTAAACGCAATGGGAACGGTTATTGTCATATCAAATTTGTACTAATGAAAGTCTCAAATTGTGAACTGTGTGTGTGATAAATGATAAACAAATATAAATTCTAAAACAAACAATTAAAATATTGATATTGACTATACACACCAGTTTAATTGTCGTGCTCGAAAGTCATTTGCAATTATTTGGTAGTTGTAAATTGTTTTGCTCAATTAAAACAGGAATTCATACAGAATTAGAATTTTGTTAGACTGGCAAAATGCAAAATTCATTAACATTCCAATAAAACTTGTATTTGTTTGTTTATTTATTTGATTTGATGGCATGAGTGATTAAATCCGAGTAATTAGTAAAGTCAAATAGTTTAAATAAGCAATTGAAGATGAAGGCTAATTGCATAGACTAAATTTTAGTATTTACATATAAACGAACGTGAGTGTAGAAAAGTAGGGAAAATATAGACGTCGTTGTACCTACATATTTATGTATTTATGGTATTTGGTATTTGGTATTTGGTACTTACTGGAGGGGATGTCGCTGAGGTGATTGGAATGGAATTTGAGACCATGCCACGAGTGAATGGCAGCCGGGTTCATATGTGGAGGGAATGGTAGGCCAGGCATGAGTAAATTACCCGGGTAGGCGAATGGGTAATGAGGGAACATGGGGCTATTTGGCACGGGTAATGGTTTCAGGACAGTTCCAGGTGATGGTTGACTCGGACTTGGACTTGGACTCCTTGGACTATTTGGACTTGGTGGTGTGGCAGGTGGTGACAAATCATTAAATTCTGTCATATCTTTGGGTGCGAGGAGTGAGTCCACTGTAAATAATGACGATTTGGATTTCGTCATTGTCATTGTACCGGTGTGATGATGATGATTATGATGATGATGGGATTTGAGCATCTTACTGGCCAGGAGTTCCGCGGCTGACATTGAACCCGCCGAAAGTAACTTCAAGTCCGATAACATTTCTATATAGATATCCCTTTATTTTTATCTCTCTATGAGATCTCCGCACTTCACTTTTCCGTAATAGTAATAGTAATAATTAAAATGGACACACAGGAAATCGAGTCCCAATTAAAAACTTTTCATTTCAATCAACAAATACAGATGTAAGTATATACTTTTCCAAACACTGCAATTGCAAAAAGTTGTAACAATTGATTTGATTTTGTTCAATCCCGATGCGATGAGAATTGAGATGAATAAATTCACGATTCACTGTATATACGAAACAAAATAAACTATAGTTGAACTTTGGAGCACAGCGAGACACACTTTTTATTTTTGTATTTGTATTTGTAAGTTAAATATTGTTAAATTTTGGCTGTCCATGTGTGTGGGAATCAACGTGTTCAGTTTTCAATAAGGAGCTCACTATAAAATAATTAAATTTGTTTGAGTATCTTTGTGAATGAGGAGATTTCACGTTGTGAAGATTGTGTACGTGATTCTTCTATGTGTGTAAAAACTTAGAGAGAGAGAGACAGGGAGAGAGCTCCAATCAAAACTTGGTATGAAATCGAGGAAGCCAACCTCCAGAGTTGAGTTGAGAATTGTGAGAGAGAATTGAGACCGCGCTGCTCAGCAGAGTTGACGCGAGAGTAGTCAAGCAAGGAATGAACTCGAGTTCCTCTGACTAGGCTTGGAAATAGCGAGGAGAGTGAGTGAGAGAGAGAAAGAGAAAGAGAGAGAGAAAACAACGTTGAAAAGATATGGATGAGAGTTTTTGGGAAGCCCCCTCCTGTATAAAACTCTCTGGAGCCGCCTGGGCTATACCTCCTATCAACTCCACACTACCTACTCTCACAATCAGTCCCATACATATCGTATGTATACATCCTTAATATGTATACAGATACACACACACACACACACACACACACACACCATCAGTTGAAATCCCTTCTTCTCTCGTCCTGGTCCTCGTCCTCTGTCTTGTGTACATAAGGACGGACTGGCATATCATTTCTAATAGTTTACAGTCCTCGAGTCAACGCACAACCTAAACATTCAAGATCACTACTTTTTTCTGCACATACAGAATCTGTATTACAGATACAACACAGGCAGTGCCCTTAAACGACTTTTTACTCATGTTCCTTCTACAAGTAATCAGTTTATCATTTTATGAGACACCAACAACAACTATATACGTATATAGTATATATTCACTCTACATTCTAACTAAACCAACAAAAACAAACATACACAAGGCGAAAATCCATTTGCAAATTTTCTCCCCATCAGCCTTCTTCTTGTTTGAACTTTAATTTCAATTACTTTTACCATTTTTTACATGCACACACAGGAATACAATTTATTTCATTTCAGTTAGATGACTTTATGAATGAATTATTATTTGCAAATCCCTGTTGTTATTGTTATTGATTGTGTCCATGTCCATGTGTGCATCCATGTTATTATTTACTCATTGCCTATTAGCCTATTGGAATTAATTATTAGAACTTCTATGAAAATCTAATACTAAATCTTGTGATTGATACAGTTTTTTTCTTATCGTTAGTTTGGGAAACAAAACAAAGGGAAAAGGTACAAAAAAACTTTGTTTGTTTGGGCACTTATTGAATGTTCAAGTTGAACGTGGGTTTATTATTATGAATTGGAAATTGTTGTGCGTTTTTTCTTCTTCTTCTTTTTTTCTTTCTTTCTCTGATCTTTTCTCAATTGAATTTCAATTTTTCATTGTCGAGAGTACATTTGTCGAGTGTTTAAAGAAATTCGAGCATGTGATCCTCCTTGACAACACACACACAACCATTACATGTGATACATGTACATACTGTATATACGAGTCTCTGGATGAATAAGGGAAATAAACTATTGAGAATGCAGACAATCAAAAGAATTTTGAAAATTATTCTGAATGAACTCAAGTGGAGAGTTGTACGGAGTCAATTATTCTTCAAAAGATATAATACCCAAATGTTTCTATGGACCATTCAGGATTATGTATTCACTAGAAATACAGAGATATCCCTCCATGTACATAATTGCATATAACATACATATAATCGACTTCTTCAACTTCAACAACTACAAGATATTTAAGTGTGTGTATTTGTGTATGGAAATATCTGTGTACAACAAATACAAATACAATGTCGTCCCATATCCATACTATGCTCTCTTATCTTGTGTCCGTGTTCTCTCTTATGCGCACAATACAAATAGTCAGCATTTTTCAGCATTTCCCAACAATTTTTCCAACTCCACTAGACTCTTCGGGGATGAGAAGAAAGAGAGAAAGAGAGCGAGAGAGAGAGAGAGAGAGAGAGAAAAAGTTTAAGGAGAAAAAGACCAAGAAGAAGACGAAGACGAAGGAGAAGAAGGAGAAATAAGATTTTTTTTTGGGTAGAAAAAAAGAGAGATGCTTTGTCCGCTGGTGAATGTTATAAATCACTCGAGCTTTTTCACACAGTTCACAATAATTGTTTGGTTTGTCTACTTGTGACTTTCTGGTCTATCTTTTTTTCACTGTTACTGCCTACTGAGTAATTTACTTGTACCGCCATCCCATTCACTATTAACCATTGAGCTTCTGATACTCCAACAACTCCAACTCCAACCTCAACCTCTCCGTCTTGAGCCGGAGCAGCAACGAGCAGAAAAAGAAACGAGAAAAGTCCTGAGAGATTTGGGAACTACTGATATTTGAACAACTGAAACTGAAACGGCTATCGTACCACCACGCATATAACTACATACATATTTATTTTTCTCCCGTCACATTCTCACATCATCAAGGCTCTCTTTTTGTCTCTCTCTCTCTCTCTCTGTCTCTCAAATACGAAGACGACGCGTCGTCGACGACATCATTAATTATTCCCAACTTTTGACAAATTACACGTATGAACGAGCCAGGCAACAATCGTCGATTACTCGAATCCTCTGACCAACGCTCCTCCACACACTATGACATCCATCTCCTCTTGTTTCCAATTTCATCACCTCAACCAACAGTCCCCACATCATCCCTTCAAAAAATCCCTACAGGTCCAAAAACCATTTTATACTCGGTAATTTTTTTTAAAAGAAGAAAAAAAAGGGGGGAATTCAACAAGATGAACAGATTTGGCATAGTTTAATGACAATTACATGGGCATCATTTGTAAGTTCGTCCATGTAAATTGCCACATCTTGATTAGGTCACTCCAGTCATCAATTTCATGTTGCTTTGCTACTGTACATTTGATTAGTGAAAGATGAGGGAATTCTGGTTGAACTTAAATGGAAGGATGGAGTAATTTGTAATAATGAGGAGTGTATAATGTTAATATTTTGACTGCATAGAATGTTACATGAGACTGATTGTCGTTCCTCGTAATTGGTTGAAAAACTCTGGGGATTTTTCCTCAGAAAAGCAAAAGCAAAAGCATAAGTAAAAACGAGAACAAGAACAACATGGGGAGAATGCAAAGTGGGAAAGGGATGAGACAGACCAGACAGAGTGGAGATGGATGTAGAGAATTGTATATGGGAGAAGATTCATTGACAGAGTGACCAAGGGAAGCAAGTGGAAAGCACATGGTGGGGGTCAGGAGTTGAAGTATGAAGATGGACATGTATTGACCGGAGTCATGCAAGTCCAGCCGGACCTTTTACCGTACGCACCAGGAGGCTCCCAAGAGGATTTCTTTCCAACGCCAATTACAGATGATTAGAGTTGGCGTTTAATTAGGAACCGAGACAGATTTATTTCCCGTCGGCTTTTTTCTCCCTCTCTCTCTCTCTCTCTCTCTCCATTTCTCCCTATTTCTTTCTCTATACACAAGCAAAACCTAAAGCTTCGTGTTCGCCTCCATCATTCAAGCAAGAAACAAAATGTTAGTTCTCTCTCTCTCGTTAATATTCTACCTACATGATATTATTACTTTTAGACCAAGATTAGTCCACATCTACATCTTCTAAATGTACATGAAACGACTACTACACACAAAATTTGGTTCATCATTTTACAGAGAACTTCTGGTTCTCGAGTAGTTCACTTTGGACCATGAACTGACCGTACATATAGGTAAATTGTAAATTTGAATTCAAGGGTAACGTCAAAACTATAGGGGATACAAAAGAACAACCAAAGACGACTGTGTTTTGCTTGTATTTTATTCTCATTTCTCTCTCTCTTTAGTCGTACGAATTTCAATAGATGATGAAGATATATCATCCATTTCGTCTGTGGTCACAACTCCTATAACTGGTGCTGCTAATTCCTTTAATAAGGTTTTCCTTCCTCCCCCTTTGAACTGACTTTAAAATAGAGGGATAGGAATTATTGAGGATTGAGATACTCATTCTCATTTATAAGATACACATTTGTGTTTGTCTGTTTGTCTGTGTAGACCGCAGAATTAATTTATACTGTATAGAGATGATCCTGATTCCTAATACGCCTTAAGTATGGTGTATGACTCGTATTTCATCCTCAACCAAGGAACCAAGCCGAGTTGTTGAGGCGGCCAGCTTGAATCGCTCTCTCTGCATAATAATCATAATTTCATGTATAATTTATAATTCTCTCGTCTTCATCTAACCGCATCATCATCATCATCATCAGCATCTCATTCCCCTTGGAGTAGATTAGTACGATGTATAGAACCCAGAAATAAAATAAATTATATATCTCAATGACCACTCTGAACAATTTCAATCTCACAACTCTTTTTCTATTGTGGGTTTCAAATCAATTCTCTCATCTCATTAAATATATATTAAAGATATACGCGAGCACAAAAACCTCAGGAAAAAAACCAAAAAACGTTGAAATTCCATCAGTCCAATTCTCAGTTGCCATATACGCCAAAAATCTCAAATGATTGCACATTTGATTTTATTTACTTTTTGATTGCAATAATTCAACGTTGCATATTTTTTGGGATGCGAATGTGAATGTGAAAAGATGGGAAATTCACAAATGTAAAATGTTTGAACTGTATACAGAACAACGAATAGACTGGGTCTGGGTCTGGGAGACGATCAGATTGCTTGAATTGGATTTCGTTTTATTTATGACCAATCTGGCTCCGTCCGTTTGCATATCATCATATAAGTAAGTATATTATTTAAAATTGAAATTTTGGGGATGGAAAATGGTGAAACTTGCTGAGCGATTTGTGTGTGTTGTGTTGTGATGTATAAATTTGATTGGTATATGAAATGAATGCTAAAAGGTTTTTCTTGGTGGTCTCCATGTCTTGTCGCCACAGCTCAACTCTCAACTCTCAACTCTCAACTCTCTGCTCAACAGCAGAGAAACACACAGAATGAGAAAGAGAAACAGAAACTCGTGCCACTAAGACCAATATTTGGATGTAACTGCCTCCTCCTGTAAGTGCACCAATTACAGTATATATGCACATAACATTTCCCTTTCCTCTCACTCATTTTACATACAACATACTTCCGCACTTTAACCAAAAACTCCAGTCGCCTCCCCCCACCAAAACTCTCACTCACACACACACACACACACACACACACTATCACTTATCAGTTACTTTTCCTTTTGATTTCGCTTACATATGCTGATGCTTACTACAATATATACGATATATGTTGTGTGTCTGACGTTTGTGAATTGTGAGTTGACAAACTCTTCCCAAGATAAACAGTACGGAGTTTTGATATAATAAATCCAAGACAGAGTGAGACGACGGAGACGCGTAAATATTCGTAGTATTGAAAATATGAAAATTTTGAAATGACCATTTGCCGTATGTTGATTGTTGGCTCATTACTCGCGACTAAGACAATATTTTGTTTTCCCTTGGCCGTGGTCAGGGCTCCTTCAGTCCGATCCATAAAGTCGTGTGTGTGTTGATGGATTCCCTTTGGGTTCATTTCATTTGCATATATATATATATATAATATATATATAAACATAATATGTATGTATGATGGAAATTTACAGCATGTTATATTTCATATGAGTGTATCGAACAAAGAGACATTGATGTAACAATAACTCTTGACCCCCTCAAACTTATTGCTGTTTCTCTTTTCACAAAGGACCGCCGGTGAGTATGTAGTCTGCTTCTCATTTCTGCTTCTATACATATATTCGATATATTACTGCATATATATAATACTGTTCAAATTTCAAATTAACTTGCTTTTGTTTTTATTTCGTGTGGGGAACTTGAATATATGTACGATATGGATGTGTGTAGACGTTGGGGAGGGTGTAAGTGTGCGGGAATTAGAATTAGAGGAGGCACCAGTCAACTTGAAAATGGGATTTCATTTTGGGATGGACGATCCATGTTTTACATGGTGACTTGTGGTCGCCAAATCCTTTTAAGCCTGTCATTTTGACTACAGCCACAGTCTCCTTCCGTTCCTTGAATATTCAAAATACTCTTAATAATATCCAATTCATTATCATTAGAACCCATTGCATTGCATTGCACTGTGCACCACCAACGAACACTAACAGTCACTCTCACCTCATCATATGCACTACCACAACAATCCAGACGTTCAGTTATGATGAGCATAGATATACGATAGCAATCAATTCGTCTCTAATTTCCTGTCCTCCCTCCTCCGTATAATGTACAGATATTTAGTTAATTGCTCGCCCGTCCGCCCAAGCGTCTACATTTAATCCATACGATTACACATTTGAATTATCAACGCTGAATGGAAAATTACCGCCTACAGCTAGAGGAAAGCCAGAAAATAACTAAAAATAATCTTTTTCCTTTAATTCCATGACTCAAAATGACAATAAGTATATGACGTAATACGTAATAATAATAGTCTATCGAGACGAGACCACGGCTCTACTTCTTTCTTTCTATATTTACCGTACATATCTGTACAGGGGCTTTGGCTGGTCAAAAGTCCAGGAAATATTATTGTAAACTGTATGGACGACGCCACTCAATGACATTTTTAAGTTACTTGGAATTGGAAGACCATTGTTTTAAAAGCTAGGACAATAAATACTAACGACCGATGCGATATGCGTTACTTTATAATACTTATAGCAGCAGTATGACCATCCGAACAAACTCGGACGACGTGCGTCGTGGAGGAAACAGGTATGTATTATCTTTCTTGAGATACTGCCTTTAGCTTTGCTTGGTCTAGTTTCAAATTTTCCCTGATGCTCTCCCCACTACATATTAATATATACATTTACATGGACGATGGACGATGGACGATGGAATGAAAACTATCTGTATCAAGTTTTCCTACGCACATGTGATGATGTCATGATTTAATAATTCCAACTGAAATTTGTAGAGGAAGTGAAATGGCAATATAATATAAGCTGGAAATAGTAACAGGTTTCTCTGCTGCCGTATCAAAACTATGTATGCACAGATTGTTACAAGTTGGTGTGAATTGTGAACGGGGATAAAAATGTGTACTTTGGTATAGGAAGTGAATCGGAAATGAGATTTTCCATGTGGAATTTGAAACAACTGCAAATGTAAATACATACTAGTATATGTATATTATATAGCGAGTTCATGACGGCGCCCAGTCCTATTAAAACAATATGCCCGTTTCTTGTCGGGGGACAAACAAATGGCCACATAATGACTGACTGACTACTCTTATTCCTTCTCGTCCACTTCACTCATAACGTCATAACCATAAGTACTCTCTCCCTTTCTCTCTCTCTCTCTTCCCATCGTCTCATAGACAAACACAAGTCTGTGTCGAGAACCTTTTTTCACTGACTCTGCATAGAGAGAGAGAGAGATAATGGAGAGTCTGTGTGGATATTAAAGGGATTTCACTTATACCTGTTTTCGGTGATATCGCAGCAGCCTCAGCTCCCGACGACACTATCAAATGAAATAAAATCAGTGGAGAGAAAAGGCTGAGTGCGGCCTAATCGGACTCTTAAGTGTAAGCTCTTGCCCACGTTCACATCAGCACACAGCCAAAGATCTCTCTCTCTCTCTTTCTCTGTGTACGCGCAGTTTGGATTGGAGACAAGACGCGGCGACGACCAATGCCAGGTCATTCTCCAATGTTGGTTTGTGTTTGCATGTATGTACCTATATTTGTATATAGGAAATTGTTATATGGAAGGACAGTCAACTGGAGTGTTAGCCGATTTTCCAGGACAGAGCTGGATCAATTTCCCGAGGACAAATCGCTCTGCAGAAAATTGCCTCCACTTTCAAACTAACGTCCCTTCCCTCCCTCCCCCCACCTCTTCCCACCCATTTTAAATCCTCTCACCATTTTTTTGTGTGACCATTCCTTTATCGGTTGCCTTGATTCTATCCATGTGCAAGAAAATACTATATGCTGACCATTTTTTTTTTATCAACATCTATTTTCAGTGGAAAAATATATATAGTTGGGAAAAAGGAGAGCTCACATTTTACATTACATTCATATAAAAAATCTCATGTGGCAGTTAAATGCTCATAGATCATCCAGAATTATTGTTAAACTGATGAGGAGCAGAACCATTTTGGAATTACGATACTTTGATTTTGATATGGTGTGGTGGTTTGTTTGATTAATCGAAAGGGAAATGAGAGTTTTGTGATTGTGATAGGAAATTGAATAGAAATTTGTGGGGAACGAACGGATTTTTTGTTTTTTTTCAATGCTCCCCAATTTTGTTCATATCATATTTCACTGGTGAACTGATTATTTTTTTGATTCCTCATCCATGCAGAGAGAGAGAGAGAGAGACAGACAGACAGAGCAAATGATGAAACGAGTATAGGAAAATCATAAATAAATGAATTATGATCCGGGGACGACTGTAAATAAAAGCATTTAACTCGGCAGAACGAAATAGGCTTTTCCATGTTTAACCCCTTGAATGAACAAACCGAACAAGTCAACTTGACTCAACTCTTTCCCTCTCCACACCATATGAGTGAGTGTGAATCTCATCAGTTCCTCCCCATGCATTTCCCAGCCAGTCCATATTATCTTTGTCTGTGTCTGTGTGTGAGCATAGTCAAATGACGTTCAAGTTGCACATAAAACTAAATGAACCCGAACCAAAGAGGCACATTAAATAGATGTACATACATACTAGTACATGTACAGTGTACAGTTTTGTTTACTCTGTATCTGTATATACTCGGTGCATAATGCAAATGTGACATTGTATTTGTATAGGATCGTGTGTAATCAGATTGCCAGCTCCGAATTACATATATGACTATGACAGTAATAGAGGGAAAGAGACTTTTGACTGGGGAAATAAGATGATGAGGGTTCGGGGGAAATTGGAAGGAGATAAGTGTTTTCGGAGAGAGACAGAGATAGAGGGAGAGAGAGAGAGACAGAGACAGAGATAGAGACGTTTTAATCTGTGGACAGGGATATTTGTCAATTAAGCGTGTTTTTCTGTGGAGGGGAAACGTATGGAAATCGGATTCATATATGTGCAATCAGTGCAATGTGTATAAGTGTATGTACATTGAGGATATTTCCCAATAATAATTTCGACTCTCTGTATAAGAAATTTCATGAAGTCACTTCTGACTATAGACGAAGATAAGAATCTCTTTCTTACACCCATGACAGTTTTGGGATCCAGTCACCGTATTATTATCACCATCACCATCATCGTCATCTACTTTATATAAATCCATCATTTAAGGACGCTTTTCCTATTTCCTATTGACATAGACACATTACATTACACAGACACACGAGAATATCGCCAGTTTACGCTGTATCTGTATATGTAAAGTAAAGAAGGAGGAAAGGCAGTAGCCAGTCGGATATTTATCCACATTCACATGTACAAGATAATAATTTTATTATTATGGAAATTCTATTTGAGTTTTGGCTTTTGACTTGTACATATTGAGTGTGCATAAAGGAAAGAAAATCCAAATTGAATCCTTCACATATGGACTAAGAATTATAATAAAGAGAGGAGAGAGGAGAAGAAGAAAAAAGGATATTTTCCTGGGTGATGGATAATGGATAATATAATATAATGGGGGGGAAAGGGTGATGACGAGAAATCGAGTCAAGATTTACGACCGCACCATTCACGCCAATGGCTTATTGATTGAACGATTGTTTACAATTTATGTGTGTGTGTGTGTGTGTGTGTATGTGTGAGGAGAATAGGCAGAGTTTCATATAATCCCCCCGAAATGTGTACACGCTTAATATTTTATCGGGTAATGCTAATCGACTTTAGTGTGTACAGTACATGAATGGATGCATATCCTCGCGTACAAATACAAATAAGTATGTACAATTATATCACACACAATTACTTCTCACAGTTTCACTTTGAGGATTTTATTATTGACTCGGAGTATCCGCGAAATCTGAATACTATAAAGTATAAAGACAAAAAACTTGACAATGACAACAACTTGATGGACAAGAGTGAGACAAAGTCCATTGTATTGGTTCATTGTAAATTCTCATATAAGATAAATATACGGAGAGAAAGAGAAAATATATATACTTATATTTAAAAAAAATAAAAGTTTCATGTCCTGTTTGGGTTGTCTACATATATCGTGAGGATGAGGAGTGTGTGCTCTGTCAAAAAATCTCGTCAATTAAATGGAAAAATTGAGGGGAGAGAGAGAGAGAGAGGGAAATCACATAGTCTGACGATGAGCGTAAGAATTGACAGAGTTGTGTGTGTGAGAGAGACTTGAAAAAACTACGAAGAAGAGATTGTTTGGACTGATATAACCAGCCGGCTATTACTTATACATATATCCGTGCATACAGAAGAATAGAAATAGAAATAGAAATGGACTGCCATTGCATGCAATCCTTGAATCCTCGAATCCCTTACGTGCTTCACTTGTTTTATTTTTCACGGTATGAAATTGACTTGATACGTCATGTTGAATTGAGATAAGTATATCTATAGACTACAGATAGAAAGGAGATGGAGACAGGCAGGTTTTCAAATAAGTACTTAATTAAATGAGTGATGTAGCTTTTATTTGGTGAAAACATTATTGTACCATCATTTTGTAGTTTTTTTATTTAGAAATAATGATTGCTCTCTCTCTCTTTCTCTTTCTCTGTCTGTTGTTGTTGTTGGATCTACGACTGAAATTTCAAATTTGGTACATGAGTCAATTTATTATCTGATGATGTTCTGATTGTTACTCTTCATTTCTTCCCATTCGTATTATTTTTTTGTTGATGTTGATTGGCGAGATATGGAGATACTGATATATAGGGCGACCATTATAGAGAATGAATAATAAAAATGTTTCCTTGTGTCAGCAAATTGCAAGCTCTCACAAACATAGTGCATTATTAGTCCAGCTTCATGTTGATTGGGGTGGGCAATTGAATTGTCTCGAATGGATTGCGGACGGACAATCCGTCTAATTCTGATTGACTCTACATGAATATTAAATATGCACAAGAGATTGACGGACTCACGCTCAACTCAGAAACTTTGTTTTTTCTTTTACCTATATACATACACTATACTATACACTATACCCACCACAAAAACACTCGAACGTTCATCCACGTCCAAGTCTAAATTTCAGCTCAATAAAATTCGTTTATTAGTGTACAAATTCATGCGGAATGTGAGAGCTTTCGTTTCTCCTTGTTGCTGTTGGTATATTTTGTTGTTGGAAGAACGAGGAAGAACGAGGAAATTGCTGTTGCATGCTTTGTTGCATTAGAGAACTCAGTAGGCAGCGGAGAGTACATAAAAAACGAACAGATAGGCTTAACTTCAAAATTCAAGCATACACAGCCGACATCATCATCATGATCTTCCTCATGAGATATCGTTGAGATACAAATACACAATATCCAGTTGGACAGTTTATAAACTGCCTGTAATAAATTACCTATTGAATAATATAACTGTTAGCGTTTTAGCTCCATCATATATAATCAAATCAAAAAAGAAAAAACTTGATTTTTGTACTCATAATTTAAGGATTTGGAGGAACACGCAGGAGTCTCTTCAAAAATCTTAATTCCTAATTACTTTAGACAACAACTTGATATTGAGAGATTGAGCTCGAGGATGTTTTATCTGTATTTATTCTATAGGCATGTTTTGGGGAATTAAATCAAAATCAAAGCCTCCTCTGTTTACGTTTACATTCAATAAATTCTATGCAGCCACATAAAAATTTAATTCATGATGACCAATGACAATTTGGAATGTTTTATCAGTTACACGAGTCCATTTCGGAGTATAGTAGTTACGATATTCTGTATAAAAAGAAGGATATTTTCTATAGTGCTTGTGACAAAATTAATTGGGTAAAGAAACAGGGATGACTAATAAAAGTCGAACTCGTGATCGTGGGATTCCGTTTTGAAATTGGATGGGACAAGAAGAAAAAGAAGAAGAAAAAGAAGAAGAAGAAGAAGAGGAAGAAGTGAATTGGGGAAGAACATAAATTATCCTCGAATTATTTACCTGGAGTCCATCAGTGGAGTTGGTGATGGACTCCCAGATTGTGGGCGGTTTCTTCAGGCTTTCAGACTTGAGACGTTTTTGAGACACATCAAAATTTTTGATTGTGTATACCTACTTGAATACACATACATGAATATATTTAAATGTTTTGCTTTGTGTATTTGTAGGCTCCCTTTGGGAAAGAATTAGAGGAAGCTCAATGTGTCTTTTTCATTAGAAAACGAAGAAGAAGAAGAAGAATTGAAGTCGGAGGTTTAGGACAGGGAAAGAGAGAAAGGGTTTAGCGAGAGTCACATTGTGTGGGGTCTAGCAATCGGTGACCGCACAAAAACGCCCTTTTGACAAATCCTTCAATTTTTCTTGAATTTCTTTAATGAGATTAACAGAAATACACATTGCTGCGACCACTGAAAGTCACCTTAGGAGATTCCCAGTCTCATCCACTTTCCGTCCGTCCGTCCTCCTTCTCTGCCATCAATACCTTGTACACAATTAAACACGAAATGAAATTCCTTTATGAAGCTTTACATACACAAACCGATTTCATATGTACAATATGGAAATATCTGAAGTTGGTATATACATAGTCATTGGAAATATTTAATATATTTTCGAGTTTTGAGTTTTGGTGGACAAAAAGGGGGAAAACATGGGGGGACGGCTAATAAGGACATTCAACTGACCCGTTGGTGCCCACTCACTCGGCTCGGTTGTGTGGAGTATATAGGAGAACAAAGCCAAAGCGCCCTTGTGCCAATCACCACACCAAAACCAACATTACTCATGTTGTCATTGACCAACAGTCGCTCTCCTTTGATCGACTTAAGTATTCCTGATTGATTAGCAAGTAGTCTGGAGTCTATATCAAGTCAATTCCAACCCAGTCAGTTAGTCACTTCCACTTCATTCTCATTCTCATTGAAACTACACACACAAAAACATTCTTTACTTTACTTACTTCATGTGAATCATACAATCCAAAAATAAAATAAGAATATTCATAGCATGGAAATGAGAAAATAACCGTTTTGATTTCCCTCTTTTAAAAATCCAATTTCCAGTCCTTTTTTTTTTTTCCCCCTTCAAGTGAATTCACATGGAAATTTCATTTCTACAGTCCATTTTCATTCCTATACAAAAACTTTTTAATGGAATAATTTCATTTTAATTGCCTTTTCCAGTGATGCTCAATTTTTAAATTCATCTTCCCATTCGGATCGATTGATCGATGAAAAAACTATATATGTACAAAATCGCAATAAAAGCCAGCAGAAAAATGAGGATGGGTTTATTTTTATTACATGTGTAAAAATCTCCGAGTGAGTTGGAAAACTATGGGAAGGCGAGAAAGTTGGCAGCTGGTCAGTCGTTTTCGTTGGTGTGAGTAATTTTTCCTGTGCTATTGTCATTGTATATATTAGTTCTGCTATGGATAGAGATAGAGAACCAAAGTCAAGTAGAGCAATAACACATGGAAATAAAGACTCGAGAGATTTTTCATGGTTGTCCACAGCCCTGAAATTGTTTCCACTCTCTTGGAAATGGAAACTCAATTACACTTTTGGCTTCGGCCAAGAGAGAGAGAGAGACAGAAGTTTGCCCAAGTAAATAAAAGTGTGTATGTGAATGAAAGAAATAACAAATTCAAATGAAAAGTTCATATAATAAAAGAATAAAGGAAATTATGGACTGACCTGAGAGTTTGGGCAGTTCATTGAGTTTTAGCAACAAAAAAGAAGAAGAAAAAGTCAAAAGCCAAAGCCAGAGGAGAACATAGAAGAATTGACGGAGGTGCATCAATCAAGGATTCCTCAGGCCACTGTCGCTCGCTCGCTTGCTTTCGGTTTGACTAAAGAAATGAAAGCAGCACTGAAAAACGTTCATATAATAACAATAATAATAAAAAAAGTGGATAATACAGTGGCAATGAGGTGAATGAGGAGAGCAGTTGTAATTTGGAGTTTGAATCCACGGATGACCGAGTACCAACTCCGTGTAATTGTAAAGAAACAAGCGAAAAGTTGCCAGTTGCTTTTATGAAGTTGCTTTACACTCTCATTTCTCATTCTCTCTGTGGGCATCAGGAAATTGACGGGCACCTTCAGTCACATGACGAACTCTCCACATTGTATATTATGTACATACATACATATATTCGTTTATTCCATGCCATTGGATTTCTCATACCTGACTTGACTCTGGCTGGACGACAAAGGGAGCTCTGAATAGTGAGAATGGGAAAGCATTAGATTATTTGTTCGTCTTGTGTGGCACCACCAAAAAGACAAACTTGAGCCCATTGTCCATCCCGTATTGTCCACCTCAACATTTTATAGACTTTCCAAGTGGGACAAGAATAGGAATATTCACTCCTGCTACAGTTCATCAATGGAGTCCAGTGCAATAACATGCAATTCATTTCCTAGTCATCCGTAACCTTCTTTGTCCTCCATCTTGGACAACTGTTCCATACTTCTTCTTCATCTTCTTCGTCTTCGATTTCCTCAATTGACTTCTATTTCCCAAAGAGAATGATCCTCTGACACTTTCTACTGTCCCACAGAAGAAGAAGAAGAAGAAGAAGAAGAAGAAGCAGAAAAAGTCCTCCGTTCCTTCACAATTATTATTACCCGTGTCCGATAGTTCTCCTTTCGAGCTATATAGAGAAACTTACCCATCTCCAACAATTACATTTTCTATTAACACAATCACACATTTTCACCCTCAAAAAAAAAAATGTCTCAGTGCATTTTCTTACCTGGAGTCAAATTGCTATGCTGTTATACGACTATTCGAGTCGATTACTCTTGACTTTTGTTTGGGGGCACAAGTTCTTCTCTCTGTGCATCTTTGTGGATATGGCATGGAATAGATGTGACCATCCTATTTGTCATGGGCAAGTGCTATAAGGGAAATGAGGAAAAGTATATGGAAACTGCACATTAACTCAAAGATCTTTCTAAATGTGAATACACGCTTCTTCTTCTTCTTCTTCGTACCACCTTTCCAAAAATCCTCATACAAAGTTGAGTTGGCACACAAAGTAAAATGGATTTCCATGGAAAAAATGACAAAATTGAGGAAAATGGCTTGGGCTGGGCGGAGCAGGGACTCTCTTCACAATGACCATTCTAATTACTCGACAGATGCTGCTCTGCCTTGAGTGAACCTTCGACTTTGACTGTACTTTTAATATTGTTCAATGTTGGTGTGGCTCTGATTATCTATATACATTTTTTCCCCATCATTTTCCAATTGGACATTCCCAAGCATGAACTGGGTGACACTTTTCAGTGCCTTTTCCTATATTTTCTTCTACTTTTTTTCTCTTTCTTTTCCTCTTTTTTGTGTGTCAAAGGTAAAGGTGCGAGCGAGTTTTGTCATTACATATTATTATGTGTATTTGTATTTGTATTTTTCGGCGTGAGCCAGGTATTATTATTATTGTTATTATTATGGAGTGCATCAAGTCTGTATTCTGTTATTCTGTTATTCTGTACACTCTGTATTTATGATGAGGAGTAACAATAAAATCAAAAAGTCCAACAAGAAAAAGACTGTGACAAAGTCAATGTCGAATTCAAAACCGATCCATTAACTTCAATTTGAAAATTTTCTTTCTTGCTCCTCTTGAATGCTCAAATGTCCATTGGAATATCCGAATCGGAACATGGAGTGGAGAAATAAGGACATTTCCCAAAAGCTGAACGATATATACGACAGTACCGAAATTAGTACAAGAGAAGGAAAAAAAAATCACAAACGCCTCTCGTTCGTGTGCTACTTTCTACAAAAGAGGAACAACACACATCATAATGGATTTGACCAAAGACGATGGACCTCCCTGAATTTTCTAGATGAATTACATTACTTACGTGAAATCTAATGGGAGGAGATTTGGCTTTCTCTCATCTGGATTTTTATGGAGGACTTATGCGACCGCAGCTTGCTTTATATTTTATTTGTATTGATTTGAAAAAAAAACAATTCAATCAAGGGAATTTATTGTAATAGTTTGGGGATTTGTGTTTGTAAAAGTTTGTTGGACTCATTTGTAAAGTTTTTGACTGTTTATAGGAAAAGTTGATAATTTTTTTTTATGCAAGCTGTTTGACAAAGAGAGAAAAAATATTTGAAGGTTATGGAGGAAAAGAATTTTTGTGACTTTCTAAAATACCTAGTCAAATAGAAAAATGTGTGTGTGTGTGTGTGTGTGTATGTGTGTGTGGAAGAGAAGAAGGGATTCACCTCACCAATTCACCACAAATGGGATAATAAAGGCAAAGTTAGGAGTGACAATGACTCGTCTCGTGTTCCCATGATTCAGATTTCATTTCAAGCTCCTCTCTGTATGCTATATCTATATGACTTAATGTGTTTGGTATTTAGTTTGCAGCTTATCTGCATAATATGGGACAGATTACAAATGTGATGTTCAGTAAACAGGAGGAGAGAGAAAGAGCGAGAAGTAGAGAAAAGGAAGAGACCACCGACGGGTTCTCACTCAAGCCAATATGTATAATGAAGTCTAATAGACATTTTGAATGTGATTCGAGTGGAATTACACAAAAGGGAGTTTCAAATAAAAATCTCGCCATGGTCTCTCTACCGATATATTTATGCGTCTCTCTGACTACCCAGCAATAACATTAAAACATCCATCCATTTGTGTTCATTCATTCATAATCACGAGAGGTATTCTCCAACTCATTCCCATTTTTTCTATCTTTTTTTCCCTTTTGCCTTTGCTCTGTATCTATCTATGTGTATCTCTGTGTCTGTACTTGAAGTAGTCGAGTGGAGGTTTCCCTTTCATTCTAATTCCTTTCTCCATTCCACACACACCTTTTACGCACCCACCCATTAAGACTACTCTTCATCCTCCACTCACAAAAACTAGATATTCCGAGTTTAATACAGAAAGTGTTGTGGTACAGGAAATAAAAATTACCGTGCGCTGGACTGAATTTTGGAGTCTCGTTTGTGTTTGAATCCAAATTAGCATTCATCTCGAATTGCCACAAAATATATACACCAAATACAAAATACAAAGTACAACGTTTACAGCTCCTTAATAAGGAGTTGTAAATTTAGACTCCACGTTCCCAAATTATGAATAAAAACATCATTTAGTCATTTAAAATGAATGCGGATTTGATACAGTTGACTTGTTATGAATTTCCCATTCAAAACCCGCTTTCAGAATTCTTTCACTAATGACCGATTTCATTCCTGTGTAATTTAATTTAAATTTTATACAATCATTTATAACTCCTTTGGTCTGAACGAAAAAAAAAGCATGAGCAAACTAAATTTACATGCTACAATGGGAAATAGCAAGTAGGTAAATCTGAATTAGGATCATTTTAAATGGAGTAAATGTAAAGTGTAAAGGATGAAAGATGGGAGACTATTAAATCACCAACCACCGTCGTTTCATTTTCATTTTTTGTGTGTGGATTTTGATAGCTCTCGACTCTTTCTTTCTCTCTCTCTCCTTCATTATTCATTATGATGCACACAAAATGAAGGCTGGAAACTAAATGCTTAAATGCTCATAAAGTCCACTAACGTGTACTTTTATTACGCACACCTTTTCTCTCTCTTTCTTTCGTTCTCTCTCTCTTTCCCTTTCATTTGTAGTTGCAGTTGACTACACGGAATCTCTATTTGAATTGTTCCATTTGTTTACAGTAGGTACTATATAATCCATAATACAGATAGCTATGGCCAAATAGGAATGAAATGGATGTGGAATGAAGTGCGTCGTCCATGATGGTCTAAACCAAATCCAAATTTAATGTGATATAACACTGACGAGAGTGTTTGTGTGTGTCTTTGTCTATTATGTGTGTACATAAATATGTGTGAGCCGAAGAATGAATAGAAAAATGCACAAAAGTTTCTATTCGACAATCACAAATCCAGAGAGAGAGAGAGAGAGAGAGAGAGAAAGGAGAAAGAGAGGGAGATGCAGGGAGAATTCAAGTAGTCCTTCCCAAATAGACATTTACAATTACAATTTAACCATGGCATAGAATTAGAGTCAGTGTAGACGAGCGTATTAAAGCATGAAGTGGATTTAGAGCTGAGTTGAGTCGAGTTGAGTTGAGAGGGATTGCATGATATGATATCTCGTTGGATGTTTTGCTTGTTGTTGATATTGTTGGTTGTTTGATGGGGAGAGAACGTTCACATTTAACAGCATGGATTTAATGAATTGACCGTTTTCAAGAGGTTCCCTTTTTTTTCCCTCACTCACTACTCCAACCAAACATGCATTTATATAAATTTATATCGTATGCTATTCATTTTCATAATGTACATGGCTTTATCTGTATCTGAATTCTGAACTTGGTCTACCTCTACAGTCTCTACACTACTCTACAGTCTACAACACCCATTATGAAAAATGTATTTACAAAAAGTTTTTATTGTGGGAATGCAAGCTGTCAGCCAATTATCGCTATATTCACGAAAGCATCTCATCGATTTCACGCTTTGCAATGCATTTACACATAGAATAGACACACTGTGAACATGTATATACCTATCACTTTTTATTCTTCTTTATTCCTCCTCCTCTGCATCTCCGCTCATAATTCTAATTCCAACATTTCCAACTCCATTTCCATTTAACCAGTAGACTGACCCTTAAAGAACTCACTTCGTACCTATAATACTGATTAATTCCCTTCAAATTCCTTTGCTAATCATTCCATGTTTAATTGAAAAAAAAAAATATTCAAAGAAAACAAACTGCCATCCTTTTAATTTCTCGCGGAGGAATGGAGGTGTATTATGAAATTATGGGAGGAGAAATCGATAGTGCGTTTGAATTGTTTTCCTAAATATGGTAAAATAATAATGGGGGGGATAATTTGGGTAATGTGTGCGTGTATTATGCATTTAACCGCTAACGTTTTGAGCTCTTTTTCGGCCCAAATGGGAATTAGTGTGAATAAAACGATGAAACATGTCCACCATAATTACCATCAATTGATTCTCACGTTCAAGGAATGACCACGGTCAAAATGGCAGTGACAACCAGAGCAATTCACAGAAAATAGATAGTGTGTGTGTTTGTGTGTGTGGAATAATTCAGGGGGATTGCATAATAGCAGTGGTGTATATAGAATATAGATGATACCGATGAGCGGTGTATGATTGTTTTGACGGAAGCTATTAAGCAATTTATTTACATATGCTATCTTTATTTATACATGAAACTCCTTGTTAATTTGATTGCATGTTCAAGGAATGGACAAAGTGCCAACGTGCCAAACAAATAATGTCCACCGTCCAACTCCAAACTTGACTGAGCAAACATTACACATTCATACGATATATATCGTATATATGAATATGAGTATATACAAAAAATAAACTTTATAAATAAATGTGATATATACATATCTGGATTTATCCATAGGATATTTCAATTTCAAGAGAAAAACAAAAGTTCCAAAGTGCACAAAAAAATAGGTACAGACAAAAAGAAGACAGAGTAAATGTGATGGAAATTGCATGGGTAAACAAGAAAAAAAACCCTCGACGAGTTTTATTGAAACTTGACAGAATTGGAAATTGAGCAATTTCATCAATTTCATTTTTACTTTATTGGGAGAGCATGAAAAATTGGGAATTCAAATTTGAACAAATAACAATGTTGAATGTATATAGTCAAATAAAATAAAAACTAACAATAAGCACAGAGCTACGATATATATCTGAACGTATGCAAAGATTCACTCCATGTTTACCCATTTCTCAATATCGTTTGGGAGTACATATTCAGAAACCGTTATATCAAGTAGAATGATATAAAATTGGATGAAATGTAATGTAACACGGAGCATTTAGATAAATGAAGTTTTACTGCTCCAGAAAATATTCTGGCAAGTTGTAGGTATATACTATGCTTTTGCATAATGGATGTACCTACAGTCATAATACGAATGTCCCTTTCATATGCCGTATATACGATATGTGTGTGTAAAATATATAAACAAGGAACTCTCCACGCACTTTTCGATTGCGGCAAATTATTCCCTCTAATATTTACTTCATATGTCATAATAACAAACAAATTCCAAATAAATTCATGTGGCTCTGCCTCGGACTCCACATATGCTCATGCTTACGTATACGTACACTATTTGTGTGTGTGTATTTATTAGGGACGAGTCACGCAACTACCCGTTCCAAATGAAATGACGATAACTTATCGTCGATAAGACATGCTCTCGAGCTGCTCAATCATTGACCGTCATTAAAAGAACTCACCCAACAAATGAAATATATATATACAAACGGACCACAAATAAGAAGAGCACGAAGAATTGGTGGTTTGTTGTGTGTGTGTATGTGTGCGTACACATCAATAAACACACTCGCTCTATTTTTTTTACTCAAGTTCTATACTAGGGGAAAGAAAAACGATTAGAGATGGATTGAAACTATGAAAATCCAAATGTTACACTACTAATTTCGGATGATATGAAAAAAACTAGAGATATCTCGATATACGTCATGTCATGCACACCAAAAATCACGAGATAACTTTTTTCACCATTTTTTTTTTTGATATATTTCTCATTTTTAAAGTTATACGGAGGATTCTGATAATAATGAGGGATTCGATCAGCAGTTATGTACATTTCTATCTACATAGATAATATATACTTACGTAGTTGTAGAGAGTCACACTCGGTTAAGTTTTTCCAAGACGGTCGGTGGTTGGTGGTTAAGTGACTGACTGACGAGTGCACACACACACAGACACAGTTACATGGAGAGAGAGACAGCCAGAGTATCATCAGACACATTAGCTCTACACTCAATCACTTTGTTGCATATAGATAGACATTTTATTTGGACGTCCGTATGTCGCCTTGTGGGTGACTGCAGGTTAACATGGGTCAGGTAAAGTCTCCAGCCAACACTACAACAAGGTCATGCTCGTAAAATGCGCTGTCAAATATTCATAAACGCAGTACAGTACTGAAATTTCCATTTCCCCTTTCCTTCTATGTACAGATATTTTCTCCAGCAGTCCCAATTTCTCAAGTGCTTCAGTCAATCTTGACAACCCCAATCTGAGAGATTCCAAAACCAAACTCATGGCATGTTACATAATTTGTTCGTTGATTTTGGAAACCTTTTTCGCCTCTACCATTTTTTTTTTTTTTGTTTTTTGCTTGGTATGTTTTTTTGGATGACCAATTTTACGATTACGCAGAAGTTTCCATTTACAGAACTGTACGGAGGGATTTATACATACTCTCACTCTTCAAGCCAATTTTACATAAAAGTTGGAAGCTAGAACAACAGAACACGTCGAAGATGAAGGCAAACCTCCAAAAAAAATTCAAAGGGGGAATTCCCTCAATATACAACTTGACCTTAACTTAACACACTGAATTTTCCCTTCATTTGCCTACATGCGCCTGTGTTAAAATCTCTTTCTGTCTCTCTCTCTCTCCCTCCTCCGAGGTTTCAAATGGAAACAAGTGTAAAACTGTGTGTTTGAGCATTTGTAAACTCTAAACTCTGATGTCATCGTAAATTAAAGATTGTCGTGTGTGTAATGTGAGGATTTTCTGTTTGCGTTACATGATTTTTCAGGGGCCACAAAACAACGGAGTCAGCCAACGAAATTTTTTCAGAGTAGGTCACAACTTTGGTCCCGACATTTCTAGTGTGGTTTCTTAAATTTCCAAGACAAATGTACATGTATTTTTGTACAATAAAAATAAACTGAAAGGGAAATCGAAATGATTAAAATGAAATTAGCATGGAATGAAAAAAAACGGTAATAATTCGGATAGTTTCACGAATTGCTTGGTTTGAGAGTGAGTGGTTGACAGTAGAAAATTGGTTTTACCCTTTTGCGAGTGAAGACAGACACGGGTGATTGAGTTGAGAGCGAGAGAGAGAGAGAGACAGAGTATTTTGCGGGTCATATGAATAGCGGATAGAGAGAGAGAGAAAGAGAGTTGGATATAAATTGACAGAGATTTGGCTGTGGATCATTTCGGAGTCTATTTACGCTTCCAGCAATCCATGAAATAAGGCTAGTCTCCGAGGCGCCCATTTTAATAAATGACACATGCTTCCTTCCCTGCCCGCCCGACTCTCTCTCTCTCTCTCTCATTTCTGTGTTTCGTTTTCTTTGAATTTGTCAGTGAAAAAGAAGGGGACGGAGGAGCAGAAACGAAAGAGAGAGAGAAAGAAATAGAGCAGTCTGAAACAAAAAAAAAACTACAAAAAGAACATGGAAAAACAAATCCCCGACGAGTAGACCAACTTGGCAAAGAACAAAGGTCACCGATTCCACTAATTGGATTGTTTTCTAAACTTTGTCTCTGTAATATGTCGCGCTGTCTGCTCCTTTGCTGCTCATGAACAGGAGGATTGAGAAAGGGTCGGGCCCTTAATCTGTCGCCTGTGTGTACACACTACACAACTACACACTACACAAACACACACATACTATAATAGTACGCACATAACCATCAGAAATCAGAAACTACTGTGTTAACCAGATAAAAAAAAAGAAGGAAAGAACCCTTGTAAATTTTTTGTCTGCCAGTGCCAGCTCAATTTCTAAGTACATTTCTAAATGAAAGAAGGTAAACAAATTGTGCTTGATTATAAATAGACGGAGGATTAGGAATTCCAACGATTTGAATTCAATTTTCCGTATCAAAAGTAAAAAGAAGTATCTCACAAATGAAATAAATAAAATTCTGAGGAAGACACACAACGACCTGAATTCTAATTACAACAGTTTGTTTAATGTACTATACTGATCAAAGTTCGCATTTATTTAGACTTAGACTGAAAAAAACTTTCACTTGAAAAGAGATTGAGCAACTTGGAAATATTATATATTTTTGTACTTTGAGTTATGATACTTTTTTTTTTAGTAATAACTTTAATCTTTATCAACGTATATACAAGTTATATAATTCGCTACATTAAATTATGATAGGACTCTCATTGAGAGTTGAATGCTGTATAGAAACATTTTATTTCGCTGTAAACGAAGAGACTAATGACTCTGGCTGACGCCGATCCATCTCTACATGTACATGCAAACTCATATTAAACTATCATAATAGCACAATTTGTTTTTATACGACGTTCTATATTTCTATATTATCATCTGTAATATCATTAAAATTATCCGATTGTGTCTGCAACTCGAAGCAGATTTTCTATTTTATTTTTCTTTATGTTCAAACTAAAGAGCTTATTGAAATCATCATTTTCATTTATTACACAGAGAGAGAAAGAGAGAGCCGAGCGGAGATACAAAGTCAACTCCCTCCACGGTAAAATGTATAGAGAGAGAATTATGGAATTAAAATCCGCTTATCTCTCGATTTTCACAGTTGATTGCTCGTTTGCCTCATCATTAAATGTTCCAAAATGAGGATATGAGACGAGCGAGTACTATAAGACTAATATATCGTTTGAATTTATGTCGTCCTTTGAACATACAATGTACATACTAGTATGTTATGTTCTCAACTCTCTACAGATTTTTTCTAGGGAAAAACAAGCTTCATTTATTTATTTATATTTTCTTACCAAGAAAATATGGGGGGGAATGACGTGATGCCAGTGTCAACCCGGCTCCATATTTACTCTATTTTATGAGCAAAATCTCCGCCTATATAGTTTCATTTTGCACCTAATTTTTTCCAAGTACACGCACACACATGCCTTTATTTTTTAGGGCGCTGAGCCTTTGATGGGATTACAAGTCGTTCGGAAGCTTTTCTCTCTCTTTCTCTCTCTCTCTCTCTTTCTCTCTCTCTCTCTCTCTCTCTCTTGTCGAATGTTTATAGATAATCCGAAGGTAATGACGAATTTTGTTGTCGGAATTGGAAGTCAAACGATGTCTCCTACAAAATCCTATTAAATACTAAATATATTGAATATCCTTTTTAACCCACGCTCTCTTTCCCTCTCTCTCTCTCTCTCCTTTCCTCGGTAATTATTTAATTTAATCCCAAAAGCGTTTTGTCTGAGCAAATCAGGCCAGAAAATAATTTCCAATATTATCTCTCTAATAAAACAGACCCTTTTCTTCTTCTTGTCCATGTCACAAATTCCAATTTGCTCAGCCATGACGATTTGTTTTCCTGACTGTTTTTTTAGCCAGACGTAATAAATATCGCACTAAAATACAAACGTTACTTACATGATCTGCAGCCTGAAAAATCAATGACTGAGACTGAAAACTCAGAACTCAGAATATGTCTCTAAACATTAAGATTCTCTAAACAGACAGCTTCACAATTTTAACAAGTTTAACAAGGCTCAAAGGTTGGATTTTAGATTTTTACGATGACATTGTGAAGAATTCAAAAAATTAGGCTGTATAGGAACGATTTGAAGTAACAATGAATGAAATTATGAAATAGACTAAAGGAATTTGTGGGCGCGAGGAGGAAAATGCAAAAAAAAAAATTTACCTGTGGTCACAGTTTACAATGAATGGCCAAAATGTGAGTCGTAAAATGTAAAAATATTCTCTATGAAATCTTTTAGTTTTGGTTCATCCAGAGAATGTGTGGACAATGATAAAAGTGGGAGTAGTAAAATACTACATATAATAATGAGGATTTAATACCAACTAAATGGAGCCATTAAATTTTTTATGAGACTTTAGCCAAATACAGACCGATTTCATGTGGTGTCATCCTCAAATTGCAGAATTACGAAATACACAAGAAAGTTTACGTGCATATACAAACGAGGAAAGTATCAATTAGTATAGAAAATACGAAAACAGTAGACTGATCACAGAGAGTTCACTTCACAATCCATTTTTTTTTTTTTTTTGGTTTGGGAAAAGCGAGGATTTGTATATATCGTTGTGCTTTTAATGCCAATAGAGTATTTAGGGAGAATGTGAATGGAGGATATTTAGTATATATTACTATATATATTATTATTATTATACTACAGTTGGTAGTTTGTAGATATGAACTTTATAATACGGAATGTGACGACTTTAGACACGGGACATCTTGGTGAGTCTGGATGGCATTTAGTTGTACAGGCATTTTTTCACATTTTATGACAAAAGGATGTGTGTGATGTTCCAAAGTTGAACGCGATTAGTAGATTTTAAAGTTTTTCCAACTTGCACTGTGACTGTTGCAACTGACAATCACGAAAGTGAGACGGAGGAGAACTCTGAACTTGTCTCACCCAACATCTGTCTGGCTTTTTTAGCATCAGAAAACCTCAAAACATAATGAAAACGATAAGTGATAAGAAATTTTCTCACACTGTAAAAATGAACAATTTTTTTTTTTTTTACTTTTTTTTTTCGGGGGAGAAAATACTTTAATTGTCTTATTTATGTAATATCTCTACTTGACTTGACTTTTTGCCTATAATTTCAAGTTAAACTCTGAACACAGCTGACAATAATTAATCCGTACTTTTCTCACCCTCATTTTTATTATCAGTTTCATTCCACTGCATCAACTGTCCTTCCCGTCACTCCAACCAACACGAAGGATCGTTCAAATGTCTATTTTTATCTACACTTGACCCACACGCCACCTCAAAAAATTCACACCGTCCAACAAAAGCAAAAAAAAAAAAAACACCAACAACAAAAAAGTCCGCATGTCTTTTGAATATGAATATGTAATTACAAATATTTAAATGCACTTTCGTCTTTGGCGACTCATCTAATTAAATTTTAAATTCATCAGAATCGGAAACTGTATAATAAATCACTTACCGTCTGCTTCCTCTGGAATTTATT
The DNA here is from genome assembly GCA_034699125.1 of Gisinianus flammeolus. Taxonomy (NCBI): domain Eukaryota; kingdom Metazoa; phylum Arthropoda; class Collembola; order Symphypleona; family Katiannidae; genus Gisinianus; species Gisinianus flammeolus. The sequence continues at coordinate 11,102 of JAIUND010000831.1, read as the reverse complement.
TGTTTCAGTTGTTCCCCAAATATATATTTAGTTTATTTATTGGTTTTATTATAATATGGATTTTATAGTCTGTGAATATCCATGTTAAATCCAGAAAATTCCTTCTGTCGTCAATGTTTGATGCAAAGGAATTTGACTGTCTATATTGGTCAAATTTGAATCGCAACCCGACAAAGTCTGCTTACTCTACCGATGGGCAATAAATAAATCATGCTGAACCGGGAGGTAGAGCCAGGAAACGATTTGAAACGAATAGTGATGATTAGTTAAAATGTGAGAGAATAGGCGATTGTTTAGTTCACCGTTTAGTCCATTTTATATAGAACAAAGTACTGGCATTAGCGGGTAAATTGTCTTGTGAAGGGAAAACGAGCGAACGAGAAAGAGAGAGAGAGAGAAAAAGAAAAAAGGTGAAAAGTGAAGGATGGATCTCCCTTTTTGTCCAGACACTCAAACCATCAGTAATAGCATAATAATAATGTGAATTGTGTGTGTTTGGTAGTTGTTGTTCGTATATAGTGGTAAGTAGTCAAGGGAAAAAGGACGGTGATTGTGATTAACGACTTTTGCCTCCGTGTAAAAGACACATAAATCCGGAAATTGTCATCGTACAAGGGGATGCTCAAGAAAATATGTATGTACATTATATAATTATCCATGTTCCTCCCCACACAATACAAATGAGAACGTGGATTATATATCAAAACTGCAGTTTTCATATCATGCCAGACAAATAAGGGAATCCAATATATATATGAGTTTTCTCATTTTTATTTGCAACAACAACATGCCATGTTTATATGTATGTTGTTAAGTTAAAAGGGACAAAGTTCAAATCCATCTCTCTCTTTATTAGTTGATCTGTATTTCTTCCTTGACGGAGGAATAATGAAGTATGACGAAGGAGAGTTTAATCACATGATGTGAGTATATGTGAGTGAGGTCAATCGTAGAATGGATGAAAATTCCTCAAATTCATTTCCACTCATGTCATATCTATAACGTCTAAACGCAATTTTATGTGCCACAAACAACAAAGGTCAAACGTCATATCTGTACATCGATTATTTATTTGGTGTGTGTACAGTATTTTTTGTTTTTGTGTTTTTGCAATGGGGGAAATCAAATAACGTGCTTACGGTAAAAAAAAAAAAAACAAGGGATTTATTATATAAATTCTAAATTGTACATATAACTTGAGTATTTTATGTTTACAAGTAACTACGAGGTAATTGAGACAAAGTACAAACTATAGACAATAAATAATAATAATAATAATGAATATTGTGTATAGTTTAACAAATAATGGAAGAAAAATTGTAGCGTATATCGGCATCGGTATGGCATTGACTGGGAAGAGATCTCTCCGTGTGATATTTCTAATATTTCTATACACATTACACAGTACATCAGTACACACCAAGGATATTTGTTTCCCATCGAGGATGAACATGTAAAAGGAGGTGGAAGAACGTGAACTATATCCACGAAACATGTTGGTGTGCCATGTTACATCTGTATTATTTCCTACAAGGGCAACAACAAGAGTAACTAAAAGGTAGGAAGACAATTGTAAATTGTAATTACAATTAGGCTCAGGACGTACCAGAGAGAATGATGCACACTTATGTAGTCATTACACAACGATAATAATGTTATCTTCAAAACTCACTACTTATCCGCCGTGTAATGTGCGTACAGGAAATTTTTCTCAATTCAAAACGATACAGAGAGAGAGAGCGAGAGAGAGAGCAAAAGATACAGGTAGATTTCTCGTGTATATTTCATAAAAGTGTATCGTGGAAATTGACGTTTGAGTTTCACCCAGTAGAATTTTTCTCTGAACATCTTTACAAAGGAACTACACATATTTTATATGTATTGTTACAGCATAAATATGGTACTAATGTATGTATATATAATATGGAGTAGTAACGTTACGGAGAACCCTTTTGTTGAATAATTTAGGTACTTAAAAAAATAAGAAATAACTCGTCAAACTTTGAAAGACGTTTCCACCCATTCACCGCATGCAATCCCCTGGAAAAATCTAATAAGTTTGTTCCTATACACAATGCACTACAACACAGATATTTCCCAATGTCTATATGTGTAGAAAACTCTCCATTTCTCAGTCTCTCTGCCTCTCTCTCTCGACTCTTTTCAATTCAACGTCCTTGTTTCAGAGTTTCAGACGAGTTTCAGTTCAACATACCCAAAATAAAAGCGTACATAATCCGTCTTCATACTTCATATCCTTGCTAACAGTTTTAATGTTAATTACATACACATATAGATATTTTTGACAAGTTAAAAGAAAGAAACCTCCCTGAATTTTTTAGATATCCTCTGTGTGCTAAAAGTTACCATTTCTACAACCAATTCTTCCCTTTTCCTCCACTACTCTTTTATTCACATTTAAATTCAAATTCATCTCATTGCCGAAATGGTTTCAAAGTCTTTAATTGCACAGTCATTTAAAAGCTACCTGGTATTAATTATATGTACCTTTAACAAGTTTAGGAAGAATAATTGCAATACTAATTAGTAATTACTATCAAGTCCGATTCAAGTTCAGAAAAATCAAAAATCGAAAAGTCTTCATTGAGATTGGTTAAAACTAAAAGTCGGACGGGAGAGAGAAAGATCTTAAGCAAAAGGACCGACTGTTTTCGGCTTTACGATTGACATGAGAAAATCCTTTTGACATGGAGATATTCAGCCGCCATCGTAATAGTTTTTAATTCCTCATTCGATTTGTAAGATATAGAGAGAGAACTGCATGGAGATTCCCCAATTTTTATGTACTATGAATGACGTACAAATTTTCATGTGATGAATAAAATTTAGGGATAGAAAATTCAGCTGAAGGGTGGAAAGTGAAACTGAAATGACGACAAGGTCGGACGGAAGAGTTGTAGAAATATTATGAATAATGCATTAAATGTCTGGTAATTATTGTAGTTGGACAGAGGGACTGGAAATACCTGGAGTTTAAAGAACTGTAAGAATCCAACAGTCAAGATGGATCGGTTGAATGAATGGCTATGTCGTGAAATGTGTGTAAAAATGTGTGTACATGTACGATATCTTATATATTGCATGCAAGGCGAGTAAAGAGTAAATACCAATACGTTACATGTTCCAATATGTTAGGGAAATCATCTACATACGTATTCACCCAGTGCCCGTCACTTTCCTCGCCCAAATTCTGAAACCCTCTCTTATTTTCCCTTTATATTAAATATCTATTTACGTATTTTATTTAAATCCCCACACATCCGAGGGAAAAGGTTAAAAGATCTTCAATGTCCTTCCGATAAAAAAAAATTACTGCCTTAAACTGCGACCAACGGAAAAACAGAGACTGGTAATTTATATAACGAGGAGTATGAAATATACATTTGAGGATTAAAGAGCAGGAGAAAATCTGTCTACATGTTCATGTGTATATGTATCTGTATTATTGTGTGTATGTGCGTACTTTGTTGGAAATGTGAATGGTATGTATATATGTGGTGCATGTATAATTATAGAAGCAGAGTTGCTTTGCTAGTCCGAACGTGGTATTATGTTTATGTTTATGTTTATGATATGACCATGGCATGTTGTTTGATGGCACGAGAAGTTGGTGAATATTCGCTCAAATTCTACATATTTCGATTTGAATTGGGGAATTCATTTTTGGGTATTTCATATTGGGCCAGATTATTGCCGGTATACCATATGTACATATCTGTATGTAAATGTAAAGCATGAGGTAAATTTGAGGAGTAGTGAGTAGTGAACTGGGATGTGTTTGTGTTTGTTGCGAGTCCATGACTGCAAATCGTATGTGTATAATCATGGCTAATTTCCCCCATTGGCTTACATGACCTTTCAAGATTTACGACGTGTGAAAAGAATGGGGAAGATTACCGGCTTGGGACTGGACTGGGCTCACTCAAATACTTCTTACGTTTCATTCGACGGTTTTTTCGCGTGTCTGCACTTTTCCCTTCATCTCTCTCTCTCTCTCTCTTTTCTCTCGTTCGTTCATGCATCTCAACTCGTATCGTAACGTACATAAATATTTTCTAGTCATATCTCTGTGTGTATAGTTATATGGATTGAATGTTATATATGTAGTCCTTGCTATGCCCAACTAGTCAGCCATCTCGAAATTTTTCTACCTTTTCGTTTGTTCGAACGTTCCTTCTTCTTCTCCTCTCGTCAAATTGAAAGGTACTAATTACATTTCACGCAATGCCTAATTCCCCACCGTCGCTCTATTTTCCTCAACTATAAATTGAGTTATTATAAACCAATTTTTCTAACAACTGCTTTGAAGAAGACTTTATAATTTTTCCACATTTCTCTCCCAAATTTTCTCTCTGTATATATATAGCCTCAAGTTTTTCTCTCTTTTTTTTATTACAAATCTCTATTTTCTCAATCACCCACAAAATCATCGATAACTATTTCATCATGATTCAAATCGTTTCAATTGCAATCACAGTCAAACTGCATACGAAACAACATATTCCCTTTTGTTTGACTTGAGTTTGGGCTGTTTCTATTTACTATCAAAATCTAGAGAGGATTCTCGAATGAAAAGTTTCCGTTCGGGATTTTTTGGTGAAGAGTTTCCCGTTTTCAGGTTTTGTGGGAAGAGAGAGAGAGAGAGAGCGGCAGAGAGAGAGAGAGAGAGAGAGTGATGAGTGAAAAGTTGAAAAAACTTTTCATGCAGGATCCCCAGTGCAGTGCACCACCTGAGTCCTTCACATGTATTTATTAGTACTATCTAATTATGTATACGTTGGGACAAACACGGATTAATAGGCTCGGAGGGAGCCTAATAAAACCCCATTTAACTATAGTTATCTACTTATTTCCCCATGCATGACTCTGTTTTTGTGGATGGGTGGCTCGCGGCGTCATGTGTGTGTGTTTGTGTATATTTCTGTATCTTTTCCCTCTCTCTCTCTCTTTCTCTCTCTCTTTCTCTCTCTCTCTCTGCCGTCCAAGACCTTCGAACAAAACGTGTAGATAATTTAACATCTTATCTCAAGTGCCTGAACGCATGCTAAGTGAATCCCCTCATCCGTATGTGATCGGATACACATATTCATAATATATTATATTACATATGGACAAACTTTCAAATTTTTTTAAACCAAGCCACATATACAAATAATGAGAGAATGATTCATTCAATCCATGAGACTTTTTTGAGGTTTTGTCGACATTTTTTTATGCTCATGATTATTATGAACAATCTGCTAATTTAGGATGAAGAATTAAGAGACAAAATAATGATGACTGATTATGAGGGAAATGAAAGAAATTCCGTCTCAGTTTTGATTTTGAATTTGAAATAATAATGCACAATAAAACCCTTATTTATATATTATTCAGGTTCCTCTTCTTAATTCCCTTTTCTCATTCTCATTTCTAATTAAATTGACAGCAACAACAACAATCTCAATTTAATTTAGGTTCTCGTAGGTAGTGGATATTTTGTTGTTTCAATTCTTGTTGTTCCTTTCCAAAACATTAACTTTTCAAATTAACGGTGTAGGTCGCTTTTATTTTGTCATTTGTGGATGTGATCATAAGTTCATATTCATTTATCTGTACATAGTGGAGATGTCAGAGATGTGTAAAGATGAGTTTTATGTCGGCAGTTAATTTGGTATTATTTTCACGCTATTCCATTTGACTCCTCAGACTTTCATCGCCTTTTTTGAGTTGAGTATATGTACAATATACAATATAAATATATACATAATAGAGAAAACTACTAGACAGAGACAGAGAGTTTAATTCAAAATGTATTTGTGTACTCGTCATTTTAGATTGGAGATATGATTTTAGAATGGTATACAAACATAAAAGGGAAGGATGGTGATGGTGAGAATAGAGAGAGAGAGAGAGAGAGGAGAGAGGAGAGAGAGAAGATGAAAAGGTTAGTGATGTGTTGGAGATATAGGATGAGGATGAGGATGAGGGGGGCTATAGAAATAAACCACTCCTCTATAATCCACTCACACAGTAGATAGATTCAGATATATATGGAGAGTGACAACGCGCTCGCTACGACGACTACTTACCATTTACGCTTATCTGAACAGCAACAGACGATTGCCCATCGCATCACTAGATAAATGATTGGGAGGAGACTCCACGTCTTTGCATCATCCCCATCCCATCATCCCACAGTCAAACCAAAGGTACTGCACAGAAATACACACACATCTACCATATATAAATATACAATGTATGTACATACATACCTAGGTACATCCACATGGCTTCATTTATCAATTTACAAATATTCAAATTAATGAGAGGATTTTAATAAATAGTCACTGTGTTCCCCCGTGCACTGCTTAATTTATATATGTATAACAAGTGCGGAATCTCCATCATAGAGTTTTAATATATACAATAGACAGAGACAGAGCCCATCATTTGTATCACTTATTTTATTTTTATTCCCTTTGTTTTTATATTTTTATTCTCATTTTTTCCATTTTTATTATCTTGTCCCTAAAATACGATATGCTTGACAGACTACAGACTGAACAGAAGCAACGTGAAGGATTTCTAAATTGATTCCACAATTCGACAAACATCCTACATTCAACAGATAAATAATCACGTCTCGTGACAATAAACATAAACAGACTCTTTTTTTTCTATAGATAGTTATCTCATTTATTTTCTACAACTGGGATTCCAATCGATAAAATCGTACCTACATACAAGTTTGCTTTACAGAGTACATATATCAAATCCAGATTTAGTCATAAAAATCCACCAGTCAAAACTCTGGTGGGTAAATCATAAGGAAATTCGTGGGAGTTTTTGTTTTGGTATGAGAAGGGTCATTTTTGTAATAATTACTTTGAGGAAATTCCCTTGAACTGGACCAAAACGAGAATCAGAATCAGACCAAGGAAAAAGGAAAAGAAGTGAATGTAGAGAAAGAGAGAAATTCTTTAAATGTGACGATGAATCGGTTGAGTTGGATGATGTTAAGATATTACCATAGTGAAGCGCATAATACTGTTTGACATTTGACTTGTAAATGGTCCATGAGTGATTCCCCTAAATGTTCCAACAGACCAATACACCATTTATTGTTTATGGGCCATGAAAATTTGAGCATTCATGGAAATTATTATTGTGGAAATTGGAAACAAACGCCAATGGAAAAATGAAAATCAAAATGAAAGAGAAAATAAAAGGAGAATCCAAAAAATAAAAATCTAAAGGATTCAGGCATACATAGATGCATTTCGGAGCCTGAAAAGGTACAGAGAGAGAGAGAGAAAGAGAGAGAAAGAGAGAGACAAATGTAGGGATGTCCAATGCATATGATATTGATGTGATGATATGGATATGGATATGAACATGAACGAGAGTTGTAAATATATCTGTAGTAAAAATGGGGGTTTGGTTGTCACTCATACATGTATCTATCTCATATACAGGAGGAAAAGAGTCCACGCTGGATGGATGTGGTAGGTAGGAACTGAGTGTGACTCGTGAGTGACAGAAAATGAAAATTTGGACATTTTGTTGTTCCGAGTCAAAGGTGTCCATGTCAATCACACAACAACCAACACAGAGAGAAGAAGAAGAAGACGAGCAGAAGCTACATACTAGTATATACGCTCATTTAATTTGCTCAAGGGGGTTAACGTTAACATACAACAAAACTCTGCATATATTTTTCAGAAGCTCTGTCCTCTCTATTTGACTTGATTTCGTGAAAATTCAGTTCTGTACCTACTCTTTTCCACTCTCTCTCTCTCTCTCTTTAACAAACTGGATGCGGTACAGAAATACAGAAACAGAGAAACGCATCGCTCGTATATTTTTATTGTACTGATATATAATTGTAATTGTAAACTGGTAGTGAACAAATGAACAAATGTAAATAGTGAAATAGTTGTCGTGGTTGTGGTTATGGGAACTTGTGATTATTTTTGTAGTAGGGAGGGACGAAAACGGACACAAGGCACAGGCGAATGACATGCAAACACTGTGGCCATATCGTATATATATACGATTAGTATGTATTCCTTCATCTATTCATACGGGAAAAAGTCAAGAGTTGAAGTTGAGCAAATCAAAGCAACACATGAACTTTTATTATTCCATCACAACGGCTATAATGGTGATGGTGATTGTATAGTCAAATAGTCAGTCGTCAGTAGTCACCGTCGGGTTATAGCATAGCCATTCCATGTTTGTATTTTGCATTTGTGACTTCAAACTTGTCAAATTTCTATTTAATTTTCACTCCAAGCGTCAGCGGTCACTTTCCATTGTTGTTCATTTCATTTGAAAACGACGACGACGACGACTGCATCCTCGAATCTGTATCAAAAATTCAAAAGTGAGCATGTTCTTTCACTAGGGAACAACAAACGTTTGGAAATTTTGAAGAGAGAAGGACGCCGATCACATATACATATAATATATACATACGATACGAACGAACACAAAACATTGTTAGAATATTGTATAAATTGTTATTATTTGTCTTTTTGTGTGGTTTCTTAAATGAATGCTTCCATGTTCCGGTTGAGAAAACACGATTTGGTCAATGGAATTACTCGCATTCATCATTTTTATTTTATACATTGTGTATTGTTAGTACAAAGTCAACCAAATAATCTCTCAAAAATCTTAATCCTCACCCTCATTTTTGGCCCTCTCATTCAATCCCAAATATGAAATTTAGGAATTTAGTATTTAAACTCTAACTTCTCAATAACAATTCTTCATCCTCACTGATTTCTCTCTCTCTCTCGCCTCGCGCTACCTTTCTTCAAAATTCATGAGCTGAGAATCGGAGAATGGGTTTTAGATTTTTGGAATTCGCTTAGTCGAAAATCCGGAAATCTTTAAAAAAAACCTTTGTTTGTTTTGATCTCCTTATGTTAATCATTTAATTTTAATTTGGAGAGAGAAAGAGAGAGAGAGTGAGAGGAAGATCTGGTAAGTTGAGCTAGAAACATTTGGATTTTACACACATTATTCAAGTGAGACATTCCTGTGACCGCAGTGAGCTTTATAAATGAGCAGAACAATTTAAATTGGGGCTGGGTACAAACAAATATTTAAAAAAAAACAGAAGGGAAAACTTCACTTCACACAATAAATTTGTTTGTTTGCTATATAGTTTGGCGGAATGTTGCTGACGGAATTTACGTTCGTAATCAGTAATCAGGGAGATCCAACGTTTGCTTTGTATTTTCTATCATTTCACATACATTTCCTATAGAGAATCCAGAGTCCCTTCAGATTCAGTATTACAAAAAAAGTCCGGTATAAATTCTGGTCGATAGTCTGTAAAATCAGAGTGTGAGTGACAGAAGCGTTTCTTCTCCAAATAAGCGAAATAAATATATATATATATATATGTATTGTATATATAATTGTTGTCGACGGTCCTCATCGTCACCGCCATATTCTTCTAGGGACGTTTGTCAGGGTGTTTTGAAACATATCTATATTTTTTTTTATCCTTCAACTTTATACTTTGGTGGTAATTGTTGAGTGTTGTGTTGGTGGAGAGAGCGAGAGAAAGAGCGAAAGAGAGAGAGAGAACGGAGAAGGCTGTCAAGTCGTAATTTCTTTTTATCACAGGGCGCCATCGGCCTTTATTTAACTTGCTACTGCGGATGAAGTCTTAATTTCATATTCATTTTGGTTACATAGGGAACCCTTTGTTTCACATTTTTCTCGTGTTCGTTTAGATCTCCGGATAAAAATGATACCAGCCCACCATCTGAGTTATAAATAGTCGGGTTTCCTCTCTCCATCAAGATCACATCCACAGAAGCACCAGCAACGAAGACGACGACGACGACGACAACACATTTTCCAGTTTCCTCAGCCTCCATTCTTTTGCCCCAGAATATATCCTCCACACAAATTTCCTGTAAAATAAAATTCCATTTCCATTGTGGAAATTTAAAGAGTCCTCAAAACCTCGACAGTCAATTAAATGTTTTAATTGTGAATTTTTTATACGGATATATATCTTATATAATATCATGCTCTGCGTTCGTGAGATGGCTACCGTTAGGATTTACAGTAGAACGTCTCATTTATTGTGTGCAATGTGAGAGCGATGACAAAATCCGAGTGACGGATAAAGAGAGATAAAGCACTGGTGAGTTTCATTTTATCCGTGTGTTGATCAAAGTGTATATGAGAAAAAGAAGAGCACATGCACATGTACAATTGAATTCACATTCCAGTCGGTATTTTGTATTTTGTGTGTCGAGTAATTATTTTTTTTGGTCGATTTAAAGCTTGTGGATCTTGAAATCTTGAAATCTTGAAATCTCGAAACTCGAATTTCCGTATTAGTAAAATTGCTACTCTTTCGTTGTCTGTGTTAGTTTTTTGTTTGTTTGCGTGTGTGTGTGTATTTGTGTGTGTGTGCATGAGCTGTTGGATTTATAATTAGGAATTGGAATCGGTTCCTTGGCTTGTGTAAGTTGTAAAAATTGTGTAAAAGTCTTTTCAGTATTTTCAAGGAAGATTTGATTTCCGACTTCCCATTACGACAATTCCAATTGCCTCTAATTTCTCTGTCAGAACAGATTTCGAGACTGATTAGAGCGAGATGAATGCAATTGAGAACAAAATCCTGTTTTATTTGCGTTCATGAGGCAGAACGGGAAACCAAAAAAGAAATCCCTCAATGTTTCACACACACACACAAACACAAACACAAACACATATACTAATACACTAATTTTTCTGCTCAACCTCACAAATGTTTCGTCTGTTTATCATTTCCCCCAACCGTTTTTTCTCCACTCTGTCTCCATGTTCTATTTTTTTCAAAGATTCCTTCAACAAATCTACAGAAAATCTCTACTTGAACTCTACCGCACCGTCCACATATTTTAATTATAATGGAAATATACGTGTAAAACATCAATATGTACATATCTCATCCTATAGTATAGAGTCTATTGTCTATACCATTCCACAGTATGTACTATCTGTACTATATCGCCAATCTCAAATAATTTTTGTATGGAATTCCATTTGATCGAAAAATATAATGTATTATACATCAAAACGTA
>JAIUND010000830.1:0-50662 GCA_034699125.1 Gisinianus flammeolus | reverse complement strand
TGTCAGCATAGTGCTGAAAAAAGTGGCCCCAAATTGAGGACAGGCTGGCTCAAATTTTGAGCCAGTCTCTATTTTTTAGCCCCAACTCACTTTCAGTCCCCATATAAATTTTGAGCCAGCTGGCCCAAGTATTGGGCCACTCCGCACTATGGAAAGTTCATCCTGTAGGCCCGATTTACATAAACAACGGGGACTCCGATCAACTCTGATACAGTCCACACTCCACCACTGAATTAATTAATCAATCAATTTCACAAAGGAACAGACAATAAACCAATCGAATCATTACAATATTTCTATTTCTCGCATTCGCTTTGTGGGTGCAAAAATATTTGGCAATTAACAATAATACTGATATTCATATTTTTTCTCAATTCCATCTGTCTTGCATATCATTGCAAATATTATTATTATTATTATTATAATTATTGCCCTGTCAATCGCCGTTGGAGCTGTCAAAACACACGTCATGTCTCCATTATCCTTCATTTATTATTCCCATTGACCATTGATATTAGATGTTAATATTACCGTGAAGAGATGATCCTAATTTGATTGTGGAATTCCAATGGAATACATATTCCAATTACCAATAATAAGAATAATAATAAGAATAATAATAATAATATCCCCATGCTTTACCTCCACCTTTCATTAGCATGGACAAAACGTATTAAGAGTCGCTTGCAGCACCCTCGAATCCATGCATCTCAATGGATCAGAATCAGAATAGAATCAGAATGTAACATACTAAATACTAAATACGTAACTGCAAGAGCACGAGCAAAAGCATTGCATTGCATTGTCATGGGTGCATTAAATTCTTTCCCTCTTCTTCTTCATCTCCTTGAAATGGATAACGAGTTAGCGAGCGAGCGAGAGAGTGGAGTGCGGAATCCTCTCAAGTATAAACGAATATATAAGATATGTAGGGATTTAAAAACGTGTAAATATATCATAGACGTATGTAAACGTAAACGTAATTGTTTATTTACAGTGTGAATCAGCAGTTTGAAACCACCACCACCAACTTGAGATTGAAGACTCTGAAAATAGAAAGCACACACATGACAAACATATAACATCCGGCATTCCTCATCTCATCTGACTAACAACCTTTCATTGTTCTTCCTTTTCTCATCCCTCCATTTACATTTCAAGTCCGCTTTATCTCTAATCTCTATAAGTATACGATATATCGTTATCGTATGTACACGTAGTAGTAGACATTTTTCCATCTCGTGGAGTTTAGTTAGAGTTAAATTTCAATCCGGATATTCCCATTCAAATATTTTTCTGACCTACTTTTCCATTTTTTTTTGTTATTTTGATGCTGCGGAAAATTGACAGTTGATAATTTTTATGCAGGGGTTTTCACTCGGTATGTCGCGTCGTCGTCGTCATCGTCATCGTGTGGGCACATTGTGACATTCCATCATTCGCATTCCCATCGGATTACTGTCACATTCTTATTGTTTCGTATCGTATTGTACTATTAATTGTATTGCCCACTCACATCACATCACATCACATCACAAGCGAGTCAATTGAATCGAGACCCAAACAACGAACAAAAGATTACTCATCTTCTTCTCGACTGTGACTGACTGACTGACTCTGCTTTTGAAGAGCCCAACACAAACACTTAAAACTCATCTGTATTTACATCCATAATTCATTTCATTTCTCAATGCTCATTCCGATCCCAATTGCTTTGTGAATATTCACTTATTGACGACTTTGCCTGCTGGCGGGCATGAGCTAAACATAAACATAAACATAAAACATAAACAGCTGTGTCGGTGTGTGTGTGTTCAACGTAAACTTGTTACTTTTGTAATAATAATAATTATTATTAATCTTTTCCTGCTACTCTTTACTCTTTATGTCTTTATTCACACACGGGAGGAAGAAAAAGGTACACACAATGAAATTGAAAGGAAAACGATCCAACAACGTTTTTAACGACTCTTAACTGTATTCTGTTAGGTAGCCAATTGACTTTTTTTGCCACCTTAAACGTGTACGATATAATTTCATTAATTTCAGAAGAAATACAGATATAGCTTTTTATAAACAACACTAAAAAAAGCTGGCTCGGTCATTTTGTTAGGTATACTTATGAAAGAGTTTTATAGACAAATTAAAATGAATGGTGAGCCCACGTGCTTGGAATTGGGAATTAAATTGAAACTAATTATGAATTAGAATTAATGCTCCGAGTTTAATTATGAATTAAACTCCAACACCAACCCCAACTAACTGTGTAACTGTAAAAATGGTTGCCACACTCTCGCTAGCATGAAAGAAAGAAAGAAAGAAAGAAGAAAAGTAGGAGACGGCGCGGTGGATAACAATTTGTGTATGTAGAAAGTGTGAATATCCGTGTTAGAGTTGAAGGTTTTGGGAGTTGGAGAGGACGGAATGATTTACATTGTGAATTGTGAGTGAAATTGTGGCAGTCGACTATGTCCAATGTCCAACAAGAAGAAGTGTAATTGGACATGTATATATAATCTTTATAATTTATAAATTATAATGGCAACTGTACAGAAAGCAGATTCCCAGTTCAAAAGTAAACATGAATGAATGAATGGATATGAGGTGAGATCCATTGACATCGTACACACACAGCACACAGCATATCAGAATCAGAGACAAATATAGAGGAATATTTGTACATAAATATAGCATGGCAGCATGTATGTAAATTGTTGATTATTGTATAGAGTAGACACTATATTATTATTATGTATAGGCAGAGTGTGAGGATTTTTATCGTCTCTGTCGGCGTTTGAATTTGCATTTGCATTTGCATTTGCATGGTCACCAAGAAGACCAAGAGAAGAGAATTTAGTGGACTTCGCCTGTTCGTAATCATGGGAATCGAATCAATTGGAGCCAGAGAATGAACCGTTTGTTTCTATTTTGGTTTCAAGTCGGGTGTTTCAATATGCAAAATAGTAGCAAAATACATACAATAAATACAAAGAGGAGAAGACGAAGAAGAAGAAGAAGAAGAAGAATAGTGCGAGTGTAATTTTATGTATACGATGGGTATAGGTAAATACCTGTAGGTATAGACATAGATGAGATGGAAATAATAAAAATAAGTGTGTTAGTGGGGGCTGCGACAGTGTCGCTGTCGCTTGTTTGGGATCCCATCGCATCGCATCGGAATGGAATGGTAAATAATGGTCATGGCAGAAAAACGTCAGTGTAATCCCCAATCATCATGATAAATCTCCATTACGGTTCACAATCATCACAATCGATACTTGGACTTTCTTGCTGGCTGACTCTGACTCTCAGCCACGCCTAATTAGCCATACTTTTGACGACCCATCCGGCCGGCTGACCGACCGACCAACCGACCGTCCAACTTACATACAGAGACCCAACACCAACACCAATAATACCAATAATATAATCAAATCTCTCTCTTAACTCTTAATACGAGTCAATCAGACGCATGTCCAGCTCTCTTTCATCTTTTTATCCTGATTCTGATTCTGATTCTCAAACTTGTTGCCTATTCTTATCAAATGATTAACATATTGATTTCATTGTTATGGATTCTTGAATGCGAGCAGCATACCAAACAGATTTGCTTCACTTCTCTCTCTCTCTTTCTCTCTTTCTCTCTCTCTCTCTCTTCCTTCCATTTGCAATTGTAATATTGAAATTCCTTCACATACACATTTTGAGCTTGATATTTCATTTATCAGTTTGTTTCCCATTTGTCTCTTGGTATAAATTTAGTTGGCAATTCAATGGTCCTATAAATTATCACTTGACTACTCGACCCGCATCCTTCGACTCATTGCTCTTCCTTGTTTCATCTTTCATTCATCATCATCATCATCATCCACCGCAAATATATATATATTGTATTTGTAAATTTGAATGAGCTGAGCGTCGCCGTCGTCTGTCCAACTCCAAATTTAAATAGGGGGAGAAGACAAAGTGAGGATTACCTGTGGACACAATGACTTTAAACGATCGATTCATTACGATTACTATTAGTTTTTATGAGCCATCTGATTAAATACCCTTTAATTACCATTGTTGTGCTTCCCATGTACAAAGCACAAGAGACAAAAGACAAAAGACAAACACAAAAACACCCTCACATAATAAACATTTCCCCCATCAATTGGCATATTCGGCATACAGAGAAATAAAGAGAGGATTTTTGACCTGATGAGACTTTTGAATTTGGAAATTGAAATACATACGATATAAAGCGTTTGATTAATGAGACAAGTTGAAAATTCCAATCGTATAAAAAAGGAAGAAAGAAAAGGAAAGAAAGAGCCGAAAGAGGCGACTCTCTTAAATTCATCTGGTGACTTTCCGTCGTCGTCAAAATGTATACGACATTTCTTGTTGTTTTTTCCAATGTTGAATGATGAATCTTGTCAATGTTGATTGTTGGACACGGCTCAATGTTTCTAGTGCACACTGCACAACTGCACATTGAGGGATAACCATTTTTATTTTCCCTGTAACGATAAACAATAAGTCAAAAAGGCAAAGTCAAAGTCAAGATGTTTTTTTCTTACTTATTCTTCTCCTATTTCTTTCCATTTTATTCCCAATTTTTTTCTCCTCCGTTCTGTGTGTGCGTCTTGATGATTCTGTGTCTGTGTTTCTTCACGGAGCGTGCGTTTTGTAGACTCACTCTCCTTTTGTTGGAGCACGTCCTCCGAAAAAGAACACTAGAGAGAGAGAGAGAGAGAGAGAAGAAAAAACCAAATTCTCATGTTTAATGTTGTAAAAGATGGAAAGATGGAAATTGGGGGATGATTCTGAGATTGGACAATCAATCTCTTTGAGAGTGTGAGGTCAATTAGTCCACACATGTGGTCAACACGTCATTCGACAATCGACAACAACCATTTGGGAAATTAAGAGCCTTTTGTATACTTTTGTCATCCACTCAACGACTAAACATTCCCTTTATTCGAGGGCAAACCAGAGCAAAATGTCATTATTATGCCCTACAATATATCGTACAATAAAATACAATGTACTATCTGTACATTGTAGGGAAATTTCATGTGTTTTAGTCATGATATTTTGGTCGTTTTCCACGTTTTCCTCTCCCACACACTCGCAAACACAGACACAGATTCCCCCCAATGATATTGAGTATACATATAATCTTATATCGTATATACATGTAGTCATTTGGCATATGGGGCAAACAATTGGATTCTTCCCAATGAAATTCCCAATGAAACTCCCAATGAAACTCTATACGCAAGCTGTTTAAATGTGAAGGATTTTGAATTGCATGAGCGACACGGCTCTCCGTCGTCGCCTCGTCGCTCGCCTGTTGACTTGTTGAGGAAAGGGAAATTACATAGATAGGACTTAGGGAAACCTTTACTTGAGAGATTTTTAAGGGCAAGGTGAGACTTTAGACTCGATTCTCGATATTCTCTTCTCCACATCCACAATTCCACACCACAAAGGAAACTGTTATGAAAATATGTGAGAGGGTTTTCGTTCATGAAGTAAACAAGTTCAAGGTTCTGTTTTGCTGGGACAAGGGAAAAATGTGACTCTTACCTGCTTGTGCTTACTGCCTGCCCTCCACCTTCTTCTCTTTCACCTTTCCTAAATACATATACGATTTTTAGTAGGTCAATGGGACTTTGTCGGGATTGCATGTATAAAATGGATAAATGTATATGGAAATTGGGGCGAATGCAAATGGCTAGATGCTATATATTATATCTGTATTATATAGAATGGAAGGTGAAGGGCAGTCCCCTTCAACTTGAACTACGCAATTTTTTTACTATATGTAAGTATCCGTATTTTCACCTATAAAATCAAACTTAAGGATCGTTTCAAGGTTCAGTTTATTCTCAGGGTTCCTTTCACGACGAAAGACTTTTCCTCAATTTGTTTTTATCATCCATTGGCCATTGAGAGAGATTGAGATTTCCATGCACTTTCCACACTTTTCCTCCTAATTTCTGTTCTCGTATTGATAAAAGTATTATAATAAATAAAAAGGAGGATGAAGGATTTTAATTCCTTCTCGGTTGTATTCATTGCAATTAATCTGATTCTCATCACTCGTTTATATGGAGTCACGGTGAGATTCCTCACAAATCCACATACATACATTCGTTTTTGTATATTGTATATTGTGGACACACAAATTTGACAATTAAAATTTCGTTTCATTTCCTCACAAGTTGAGATATATCGTTTCTCTATAAATTATATAGACTATGATTATATATAGTGAAACAATTAATTGTATGTATATTTTATTTGTGGTATATATAGGGATTTTACGTGAAAAGTTTTAGCGGTGCCCCATCCTCCAATGTCCAAAACGGAAAAGAACGAACTTGGGTAAGAAAATACTCGTTACATTGTTAAATTGATCGTGAGAACTTGCATAAATTATTATGACGTCATCCGTCATATCCGTTTGTGTTTTTTTTTGTTTTTTGGCTTTCAAATGTGTGGAATTCAAATTGAAAATTGTGTGTATTCAGTGGAAATAATGAAAGTATTTTTTTTTTTTTTTGGATTTGGTAATTATATTTAGCAAGGATTTGATCCACATCCGCGTCTTGCAGACTACCGAACCGTTTTGGCACCTCTAGCAGCACCCTGCGACTACGTGAGTTCCGCATCAAATTGCTCAAATCATGCATTAATATTAATTGAATCAAAACATATTTTGAAATTGAGAACTGAAATTTGAAAATGAGTCGTTTTTTTTTGTGTTTTGTTAGCGTGATAAAAAGTGCGCCTTCTATTTACCAGACTCAGATGTAAGGAAATGATTTACGTATTCACAAACGTGTAATTCAAATATTCTACAGTAAATGGATGGATGGATGGATATATTTTCAAATTTTGTTTTTTATTGAATCAATTTATAGGCGTACGCAAATTCTGAAGATGTGATGGCAAGCATACTGAAGGGGGATTCAAAGGACATCATCTTCAAGCCTCCTGTACAAAGTCCAGATGCTGGACAATCACCACCACCAATCATTCCCCCCGTTCATCCAGGGCCAGTAGCAGAACCTTCAAAACCGGTACTTCCAGGGCCATCAAGTCCGGTTCTTCCACGACCCCCCGAAAGTAAACCGGTTCCATCAGCCCCTTTGTTGAACTCTAAAGTTGAAGTTCCTCTACCTCCACTCCCCAAAGCAACACCTAAAGTCACATCCCCTCCAGTTCCCAAACCAAAAAATGAACATGAACATCCGGGAAATAAGCGTGAGATTCTTCCACCTCCTGAGGAGCCCGAAATATTTCCACCAGCAAATAGTACTGTGAGTCCGCCAACGGGCACCACTATACATCCACCAGTACCAAATGCCCCCCCGAATTTCACGTCTCTTGGGGGGAAACTGCCTCTGCCACCACTCCGGCCGGGAAATGTGTCCTCCGATCTGGGATTTGCCTTCATTTTTCTAAGTCTACCAGAGTCCAATGGAAATGAAAGTGATTCATTAGCCGGTGGGGGAGGGAATGAGACGGAAGCCACTTTGATCATTTTCGGGAAAAGAAATGTAACCGAGTCCCCCGATCTGCCTCCTCCTCCAAAGGAACCAACACTCGATGACCTTGAGGGCGTCATTAAGAAATCCCATGAGAGCAAGTTGACAGCTCCCGGGAAAGACAAAGAACGTGGAGTCCTTGGAGACGCCATCAAGCACCAAGTGGACGTTTTAAAGAATCTGAACGTTCCGCAGAAGTTGGATGTTTTCAACATTTTTCATAATGAAGCGAATAGCACTGCTCCTCTTCCTGCACCCAATACAACTGTTGTCAAACTTCCTCTTCCTGTCACTCCTGTTGCTCCTCTTCCTCCTTCTGCCAAACCTGCTGTCAAGCCGACAAGGAAAGATTTACTCTCATTTTTCTCTTCATCCACACCGGATGACAATAAAACGGAAATGGTAGTACCTCCTCCAGCATCTCCACTTCATGAACCACTTCAACTTCCTACAACACCTGAACTCCCTGCAACACCTGCAATTCCGGCGACACCTGCAATTCCTCCACAGCCTGCAATTCCGGCGACACCTGCAATTCCTGCACAACCTGCAATTCCTGCAACACCTTCACTTCCGGCAACACCTGCAATTCCTCCACAGCCTGCAGTTCCCGCACAGCCTGCAATTCCTGCACAACCTGCAATTCCTGCACAACCTGCACTTCCTGCAACACCTGCAATTCCTCCACAGCCTGCAATTCCGGCGACACCTGCAATTCCTGCACAACCTGCAACACCTGCAATTCCCGCAGCCCCTGCGAATCTTCCAGCCCATAAACTTGCTGCCAAAGGACGACGGGGAAATGAGGGATTGACTGGTGGAAAGGAAAAAATTGAAAATCCTGCAGTGGGAAATGCAGCTCCGAAATTAGAATCTGAACTAGCGACGAAGGAGAAGAAAGATGCCCGGGATGATGTCATTTTTATTTTTGCCGTCGTGCCCGACTTGCCCAATTCCACATTTCCCAAAGTCCCACGGCCACCCTTTCAAACAACTTTTACCAATATAAAACCCGTCATATTAAATGTGACGGATTCAAAATTAGATGCTACTGACAACATCCCTCTCAAACTAAAATTAAAAGACGATTCCGAGACGAAAACGGGGGGTCGAGCTGATATGGAGGCCATTGGATTACCTGGCAATTGAAATAAATATTAAACCCCCCTCCCTCCCCCAAGTTTAATCAAGGGAAGTCTAAAATTGTGAAATGTGAAATGGAAAATGAAAATGTGACAAAAAAAAAAAGAATACAGCGATTACTTACGACGACAAAGAGACTTTTCAGGCTGAAAGTTGTGTATATTGTGTATTCTATTCTCTACGGATATGGATAGATTTTGACTATCGTGTAACACAAAATACGGGTAAAAAATGTATACGGGTAACTATGTATACTATACTTGAGAGCTTTTCTACCATTTAATGAGACTGATTTTCTATTACAAAAAAAAACAGGAATATATGTAAAGATAAATATAATTGTACTCCCATTTAATTGTTGATCTCTCTCCACATTTTTGACGGTGTTCGTCCAAATTATGTATTTCCGGTCAACCACACACACACGGCATTTTGTCATAATAAACTAGATTCACATTACAATTACAATTTCACCCTGATTAAAACGAAAACTCGTTGACTTATTCGCATAGTTTTTGAGCATATCAAATATACCTAAACTCCCGTGTACATGTAAACATTATTGCATATAACGATACGCTCTGTGGCTGCATCTTAAAGTTTCCCTGGGCCCTGGAGAGAGAACAATTCTATACGGTAAAATCTCGCGTAACGTAAAGTCTGAGACTTCTCAAGTCTGACAAATAAAAAGTAAAAGGGTACATGTCTGTTCGAATGTGTACATACACATCAAAAGTACCTAAAACGTTTAAAAAACTTCCATAAATAAATGCCACAGAGCAAAGTATGAAGTAAACGGGTAAACATTTCCCTCACAATCAATTTTCCCAATTCCCAATCCCAACCCACACTATAAAGTTCAAGGCTATATAACGATAAGATTTTCTTGTGATTTTCCCTAGAAGAAGACTTCTAAGGGAGAGAGAGTTCACATTCCATAATCCAACACCCTTTTCCTGTATATATAAGCCAAAGGTTCATCTGGGTTACATCAATCACAGTCTCACAGTCCCATTATTTCTCTCAACCCAAAACCACCGTGCCCTTTTCTAATCATATATAAGGCTCGAGTTTCGCAGATTTCCCTCTGCTTCAAAATTATTACGTTTTCTATACCGTTTTTATTTTCAATCAAAGTTCGCTTCCAGTGAAAATTCGATTCTAAAAAAAAAAAAGGAAAATGAAGCTCGGAAATTGTTTCATCGTACTTTCTCTCGTCTATTTCTCAGTGACGTGCGTCAATTCGGTAAAATAGTAAAATTCCATTTATGTACAGTAAAAAGTTCTAAAGTCCCTAAAAAAAGAGTGTTCAGATTTTATGATTAAGAGCTAAAATATGAGCGTCTGTGAGAAACCGTTCTTTTCATTCATTTTCATTTCGTTTTATTTTATTTTCATGTCCATCATCATCATCATCATCATGCAGGCGATTATTTCCCGTGTGGTGACGGGGAGGAATTTAGAGCCAGCAGAGGAGGGGAAAACAATAAGCGCTCGAAATGTTCCCATTCTTCATCAACTCATGAAACGAGAGGTGAATCATTTTTTCAATATGAATTAAAGTGGGGGAAATGTACATATATATCGTATATAAATATATATATTCGACTCTCTGAATAATATTTTGTTTGTTTTGCGGATTTGATAATTAAAGGTGACGGCTTCGGAAGTTGAAGGCGAAGGTGTGGACAAAGAGAAGAAGTCAGTGAACTTTGAAGACGCTCAAGAATTGGAGCCAACAAGGAAACGAAAAGCAAGATGTTTCTGGTTATTTAATCGAGGTTACGACTACTACGATGAGCCCCCACCACCAATAATGGGGGGTGGGGGAGGGCTTTTCGGTCAACCTGGACCATATCCGGGCCCCCCTGGACCATATCAAGACCCTGGACCATATCAAGACCCTGGACCATATTCCTATGGTCCTTACAAGAGGGACTCAAAAGCTTAATTAATGGGCGTTTCCTCCCTGTGGATCCATCATTTATTCAAGAATACTCTCTAATTACTTTATTATGTAATTCATTTCACTCATTTTTGACTCATTTTACACACAACGAGAAAGTTTTTGAGTTTGAAATTTGTACTGTGTAGAACGACTTTATTGAATAAATGCTTAACGTTTTCAATTAATATTTGATCTGTCTCTGAACGTCGCGTCGAGAGAAATTCTTGGTAAAATGCATGTCTGTAAATTATTCGTATTAATTTAAGTAATTTAATGGGTTTAATTTTAGAGTTTAATTTTTTAGCATATTTCTAGAGATGACAATTTTCATGACTTCATTCGTCCCCTCTAAAATTTGATGAACTCGAATGTCTCGGAGGTACTGCTGGACCGGGTAATCTTTGAGGTAACCATATCCACCGTGCATTTGAAGCGCTTGATTTACAATCTGAAATGAACATGAAAAAGAAAGTTGATCATCACATATATATATATTTCTCACCCACAATGAATAAATTTCATGTGTATAAATAACTGAAAAAACTCACATTAAAACTGGCGTCGGTTGCGAAAAGTTTGGCCATGCTACATAATGAAACCACGTCCGAATGATTTGAATCCATCGCCTTGGCTGCATTTCTAATCATTAATCTGCAAGCAACTAGAGATGTCCCCATTTCCGCCAACTTAAATTGATTATGCTGAACACAAAACATTAGAAAAAAAAAAAAAAAAAAACAATCATAAATCCGAATTTGTTTTCACAGTAGAAATATAAATATAAATATACAATCCAGAATTTGCATTTGAAATTTGTTATTTAAAATCACTGCACATAATAATATCTGTATATTTTAGTGTTTACTTGGAAATCTCCAAGTAATTGCCCAAACTGTTTCCGCACGAATAAATGTTCTTTGGCCGCTTCCACGGAGGCTTGAGCCGCTCCGACAGAGCAACTGGCAATATTTAGACGTCCACCATTTAAACCCTTCATTGCAATTTGGAATCCTTGACCTTCTCTCCCAATCAAATTGGTTACAGGTACTTGACAATTATCAAAAATGACTGCTCTCGTCGGCTGCGAGTTCCATCCCACTTTTTTCTCTTTCTTTCCAAAACTCAATCCTTTGGATTCTTTATCCACGAGAAGACAGGAAATTCCTTTTGGACCGTCCCCGCCGGTTCTACACATGACAAGATATGCACTCGCTTCTCCAGCTCCACTTATAAATGCCTGGACACACGACATACACATCCAAATATCGTATTATTTACATATACATTAGATTTATAGTATTTCCACTTTCCACAATTAAATTACAATAGAGGTTTTTCACTTTTCTCTCTTACTTTGGCTCCATTCAGAATATAGAAATCTCCATCTTTCTTTGCTTTGGTAGAGAGCGACGCAGCGTCAGATCCACTTCCAGGCTCAGTTAAACAATATGAAGCACAATGTTCCAAACTTGCTAATTTTGGTATCCACTTTTGTCGGAGCTCATCTGATCCGAATTCATCAATCATCCATGTGCACATGCTATATTTCAAAAAATCCATTAAAATTTGAATTACGTTCCAAAAAACTATATAAATAAGTATTTTGTTTAACTGTTTATTGTATTGATATTCATTGTTTGAATTTTTTGGGTATTGATATATTCCGTATATATGTATATTTATATTTACTTGTGAATACTGATGTAAGCGGTCGTACTGACGCAACCCTGTGATAAAGCTTCGAATATTATTGAGGAATCCAATCGTGTCAAACCGGAGCCTCCAAAATCCTCTTTTGCGTAAATTGCACCAAAACCAGCAGCTCCAGCTTTTTTCAGGACATCCGCAGGGAATATTTCCTATACAAACAATTAAACATCGCTCCAATAAATATTCTCTTCATAAATTAATATAGTATACGTAATTTGAAACAAGTGATTTTGTATAGTGTATGTGAAACCTCTTCGTCCCATTTGGCCATGAAAGGAGCCATTTCATTCTTTGCAAAATTTAAAGCTACTTCCTGGATTTGTCGTTGTTCTTCTGTCAAGCCGGAGGAAGCTGATAAAAATCAGAGCATGAATTATTTAACTATATTCACATTTAAACACACTTCAAATGCACAATAAGTCCACCTATATATATGTACGATATATATCTATGTAATTTTTAAAGGGATATTACGATGAAGGCTGGTAACTGCGAGATCCATTTCCTGTGGTAAATCCTCGACATTTGAACTGCCTTGATGTTTTGCGATGGCAGTAGATGAAAATCTCCGATTGTTGACAAACGATGTTTTATTAGCTCGACTAAAATTAAACGTGAATAATTTGCTACTGCCTTTCAAAACATTTCGAACCCCGTCGTTTTGTATGAGACTAGAAAATAGGGAAGTGTTGTGTCTACACAATTTGAAGATGCTCATCTTGGTTCTCTCTATATATTTTGTGACACTGTCACTCTTTGACGAAACCAATCCTGCCGACAGCAACAATCGAGTGGAATATGAGAATGACGATGTGGGGAAATGAATTTAAGTTAAATTTTTTAACTTTTTTGTTTAATAAACTACGTGTGAGTGTCAGAAGTCAGAATATGTGATTATATATCAGTATAATCATAAAAATAGTCTGTGATTTACAGTCGTTTCACACGTACTGTGTAAAAAGTACTTTTAAATTTTTTGTTGTTTACATTCTTCAATTTTAAATAAGCTATTAAGCAAAGTATAACAATTGTTTTTTATGGGCAATCAAACGAGTTTTTATTTCTACAAAGAAATCTCAAAGTGATACGATTTAAAATCTCATTTACGCGCTTTTCCGCATGTTCCCGGCTCAGATCTTAGAATTCTTAGTTTTAGCCTTAATCGAAAATCGTTTTCAATATATGGATTCAGTAAAATGTAATGTTTCAATGCATTTTTATACTATTCTAGAAATCAACTAAATTGTAATGAAGAGTTTAAACAATTTTCAGGAAACCTTTCTTTCTACTTGGCAATTAGTTGGACTTTGCCAAGGCAAAAAATTCTGGATATATATAACTGGTTATATATAATTATATGCAAAACAAATTTTCATATATCCAGGATTGCCGAGGCCGAGAGCAAAAAATATATAAGGTTTTTATATAGTTTTCTCTCGGCAGATGTGACCATGAGAAAGTATTTTGAACTCCTATATAATATGGAGAAAAAACACCCAGGCAAAGCTCGATCTTAGTCATATTGCATGTAATTGTAATTGTGCACAATAAATATATATATAAGATAGGTACAGAAAATGAAGAGCGTGAAAGAAGATATTTTTAATAAATTGTATTACAATTCATGTATTACAATTATTGTAAAGTTCAAGTTCACACGAAGAAATTCCCAGACTTTTTATTGTTGGATGTACATATATAATAATTATATAATAATTATAACACGTTCAGTATTTTGTGGGAATCAGACAGTGGAAAGAAACAAGTGCATTTCAGAGTATAGGAACATTAAGGAACTGTGAATTGTTTTGGACGCATTTTATTTCTTGTCCAAAGATTGTTCCCAATCCGCCCAGAATTTCTCCTTCATCCTCAGACAATATTCCTTGATATTACTCAACTCTCCTGCAATAATTAATAATAAAAAAATATGGTAATTTCCTATGATGAATTTCAGATTTACAGCCAATGTAGATAATTGGGAATTTTTCAGTGTCTGAAACTGAAAGGAAAGGGAAACATTTCGTTTTTGTATATACTATATTTATATAATAGGTATTATTAGGCATACCATTTGCAAGTTTTTCAAGATGTGAGCCCGGTAATCCCCACAAAGCGGTTGCGAGCATCCCAAAAATGGCACTATCATCTTCCACGGGTTCATCCCCACAAATGAATTTACTTTTTCCGAGTACAATGGAAACAGCTCGGAAAGCATCTTCAATCATTTGATAGATTTCTTCCTTTGAATGCCGATAAATTCCTTGTGCCCATGCATTTGCTTTCCATCGACGCCCCACAACTAATTTGACCACCCAAAGAGGAACTGGCAAATTCATAACTAGAGGTAACTTGTCCACCTCATAGACCATCCGAATTAAAACGGCTCCCCTATTATTTGCATACCATCCAAACAATTACAATTACACAATAAAAATTTACACATTCTGTGCGCCAAGACACAAAATTCCATACAAATAAAAACAGGGAACAGGAAATAGAGAATATATATAGAAAACAAAAAAGATGGAAATGAAAAGGAATATGTACCAAAAGATGTGTTCTTCTAAAGTGAGTCGGACGAGCTTTGCAATGGCCAGTTTCTCGGCAGTGACATTTCTATTCAAATTCTTCTCGAATTTCCTGCACAAAAAGCAACCAAATACTTAAATCCTTATGTAATTGAAAGGAGGAGTCGAATTTTCCGAATAAACAAATATATTTCGTAATGAAATCAATGTGAGGAAAGTCTCACTTATTCAAAAACCGGATGATTAAATGGGAATCGGCGACATGAGTTCCGTTCAGCGTGATCCATGGAGTTTTCCCTTTTGGTCCCATTGGATCAGTATTATCCAACTATGTGAGTCAAATCCAAACAAAATCATCATGTAGATCAGATAAAAAAAACCTGATGATCAGAGCATTACATATAAAAGACTCGACCTTGACGATGTATGGATAAAAACTCATTTTATATTCATATTCATATATTTCCTTGAGAGATTCCAGTAAGAAAAAGAAGAAGAGACCTTGTGAGGAATGTTGGCCATACGAAGATAAGTCATGACTTTGAGGACAAACGGACTTGCATTTGGTGACAAACGACCCGGAGGGAATCCATGTAAAATTACAACATCTTTCGGTGTTTTACTCCACCGGCCCCTATATATTTTAACATTTAAAATATAGATATTGAATTAAACTCAATCGTGATTGTGAGTAAGATAGATACATATGAGACAATTAACTGGAAAGACGTGCAAATAGAGATTGTGTAAGGAAATGAGAGTACAAAAAAACTTACAGCATCCGTTGGAGTCGGATGTACTTGAAAAGTTTGAATGCCAAATAAATCCCGACGATTCCCAGTCCATAATAAATATATTTTGTGTAACAGCACAAACTCATTTTATCGTTTAGTTAAATTCAAAATATCAAATTAAAAAAATCACAACAAATTTTCTACAGCTTATGACAACCAAAAACCTCACACTTTTGTCTCTTGACTTTTTTAAAAGTTATGGGAGGTCCAACACACTTGACCGCATTCAAAAATGACAGTAAGTATTTAAATATGACGTTTAATGTGAAGCAGATAAAATGTACTTAATATTATATTATATCATGAGAATTGTCGACGCGCGCGAGCCGACGTGAAAAAATATATACCTATAATCAAAAAAATGTTCTGCTCTCACGCTACACTTATGGACTGTACAGAGACAATAAACACAAAGCCTGATTGCAAATTACATATACGACACGACACGTTCCCGGAAAATGAGAGATACGACACCAATAAATAATTATTGTCGATACCAACACGGCTATAAAAAAAAATATATAATAAAATATATATTCAGAGAGACGACACAGACACAGTTTTACTGCCTTGGACTTGGACTTGAAGCTCATAAAGTGAAGAGACAGATCGAGATAGCAGAAGCATATGAATTCAAATGAGTAATATGCATGCGGTATCGCGACTCTCCATGTAAATACATGTGTTTTGTTTGTGTGTGTGTGTGACCTCGAGAGTTTTCAACATTCCACACGTTCTCTGCCCCATGTATTTTATACTATGAAGTTGTGGATAAGAAAACACGCCGCATACCAGTATCTAGTAGAAGTCGAGATATTTGAGTTTGAATGTCGAGCACAATTTAATAGCGACTCGCGCGCGTAAGCTCCATTTGCATGAAACGGTTTCATTGAATTTCAGAGATTTCCTTGAACTCTGCTTTCATTATACAACTTTGAGTGAGTCCTCTAGCGGCCATTTCATCAATGTTCGTTTCCACTTGGGCCGCTGACTCCTCGGGAAATCTCGTTAATTAAAACTTAATTAAAATTAAATATTTGCAATTTTTTTTTACAAATTTCTAACTTGTCGTATAAAATAGCCCATGTTTTTCTGCATATTAATATGCAAAAAAGTGAGAAAAATGGTATGCGGCGTGTTTTCTTATCCACAACTTCATATTTTATTTAATAGAAGCAAAAAAGTGAGTTAAACATTCACATTCAATGATAAATACGCTTCTTCGTCCTCAACATGAGCTTCAACACAGTGGCAGCTAGCATGAAATATCAAGTGTAGAGTCTATCAGTACATATAGAGTGTGGTGAGTTGGTTAATTGGTTGGTTGGTGAATTCATAATTATTTCATTAATATTTGTAACCTCTCCTTATCTATATAATATGATGTATGTATATGAAATTGGTTTTGTATTTTGTGTATAGAGAATAGAGATAGGCGCTTAGACGCAGCTGAAAAGCGTTATATAATGATTTGTGTGTCAAAACAAGGTCTTGCTTGAGTTTTTCCTCACCTTTTTTATCCCAACAATCGTTGACTTTGTTTTTTGTGTATTTATCGTCGGCATCGGCTCGGCTCTCGGCTTCGCAACTATATAATGACTTGGGATTCATGATCAACTCTACGCAATCATGTCCAACATTTATTTTTTACAAACAACTAAACGTTTTTTTGCTCACTCATTTAAGTAAATATTGTATGATGATTTGAATCAGATGCTGACTGTTCAAGAGAAAAACGTATTGGAATGGAATATACAATATATATTCGTATATCTATAGAAATGTCATGAGAAGAGTACGGAAAATACAAGTAGGAAAACTCAAGAAAATTATGGAGTATCAACTTTTGAAGGAAAATAAAAAAAAGTTTATTCGGGAGTAAAAGGAAAAGCTTGTTGAGGTTACAGAGCTCGGATTTTTATTTTTATATCTTGTGGCTTTTGAATATCCATGAGAAAGCGAGTGAAAGAGAGAGGGAGAGAGAGGGGGGGGGGGAAGAGTGAATTGGGGGGCATAAATATCTCTAGACATACATCGGTTTATGTACGTATATACAGATATATGGAGAAACACATGACGAGCGAAAAACCTTTGTGAAGATTGGAGATTTAATAAGAGAGTCTGGCTGTGTGTGTGTGTGTGTACGACTGTTTGTTCCTTGACCGTGAGAGTGAGAGTATTGCACTGCTTTTCCTATTGTATTGTATTATATTTGTGGTGTGTATTTGTGTATCGTATCGTATTTATATCGTACATGTTGGGACCGGACTATACGGGTAATAAAAAAGTACCTACGTAATGTTAATGTGTGTGTGTAGTTGGTAGTTTGTAGACGATGGACGATGGACGATGGAGTCTGTCTAGTTATTATTATGCCTTTATTTTGGATTTGAACTATTGAACATTCTGCATGTGCACTTGCACACACTGAACACTCTCATGCCACAACATAAAAGCTATGATTAAGTCTTTCGTGTCAGGAAAAACTCTGAGCTCACTTTCTCTCTATCCCCTTGATGAGATGAACTCTCTCTCTTTCTTTCCCTTTCTCTTTCTTTATTTCTCCAGTAAAGCACCCAACAAATAAATATAAATATAAACGTGTGTACATAATAAAAGAAAGGAAAACATACGCGCACACATAACTTCCCCTCTTTTCCCCATAAGATATGTATTCTGTATTCCTAAGGTATCGTATATTCATTTCAGACTACAACTATACGATACTTGCAACAATTTCGTACCTTTTCCTTTTTATACGAGAAAATCGTACGAGTAAATGGAGCTAAAATATGTTATTTTGTTATTTGGTGTAGTTGTATTGTATTGTAAGTTGTATTTGTCTCCCGGTCGGTCATATATAATAACAGATTGACCACCGGTACATCCAGTCCCAGTCTCTACCTACAGTCAAATCATGATTTAACAACTTCCTCAAGAGTGTATGGAAAAAAATCCTATGAAATTTAAATCAGAATCCTGGTTGTAAACGAGTGAGAATATGGATTTCAAGAGAGTGTCCACTTTCTTTTTTTTTTACCTTGAAGAAAGATCCCGTGAAGGGTTTTACTGTAATTTGTGTGTGCATTCTCTCTCCGTTCGTTCACTGTTCAAAAGTCAGACTATTTCATGTGTGTGTTTAAGGGGAAGTTTTTGCGTGTACTCTGTTTGTCTGTCTGTCTGTCTGTCTATGCATTTTTAGTGTGTTTACATTGTGTGTAGTTAAGTAAGGTTTTATTTTAGGCATAATTTAGTAGGTTGGAAAGTGAAGGGAGGAGTGAGTATGGAAATATGAATGGCTCACTATACCCGACCGAGAGTGAGTGGATTAATAATGATAATCATGTGACACGTACATAAACGTGTGTGTTTGTGATGGTGTGTAAATGTCAGTATATGAATATATCGACATGGACGGGTATCATGATTTTGGATTTGAGATTCGAGGAGCCAAAGCGGAAGGACTTTATTATTAGTCAAAGCAAGAACAAACAAAACTTTTTTTGGGGATGGATTTTATTTGTTGGTTTCGCTTTCGCTTTTGGTCAATTTCAACTTTTTAACTCTCGTTCACAAACACAAACACACAACACACACACAACACACACACACACACACACACACACACATAATTTCCATGATATTTCATGGAGACTTTTCCCTCGCGAGTCTCCACATTTTACCTCTCAAATTATATATCCCTTTCTCCTACTTTTCTCAAAACTCAAGTCCCTCAAGTTTCTCCTCGGGATATTTAATAGTCACTATATTTTAGAACTATTTCCGAGTTCTAGTCAGGAATTATTCTCCATTTCAACTTCATCTACACGCCTTTAATATTTTGCTTCAGTCATTTTCTCATACAAAATACAAATGTATACCGATATTTAGGACTATCCAAGTTTTTATTTTGCTTAATTTTTCTGGGTTTCTGGTGGTTTCTGGTTTCTCTCTCTCTCTCAATACTTTAGTGTTTGATCATAAAATCCAATCGCAAGTTTATTTATATGTATCTTATATATAACATATACTCACTTTCCCTGTGTTCTTTTGTTCCTTTTCCATTTAATGGTCATCACAAATGTTGACTCTCCAGTAACTTTCCCAATCGTTTTAATATACTTGAAACGGTTTCCAGGTTGTGTGTGGAAAATATGGTGTGAATGTTGAAGAGAATAATAAAGGGAATAATTGAAGGGAAGGGCGACGGGACAACAAAAGGAGAGTGATAAAATACAAATTGTCTAATACAATCAACAATAAATATGAAAGAGGATAAAGTAATTTACGGGTTGGAGAGAGAGAGAGAGAGATTCTCTGTGGAAAAGAGCAAGGGACGACGTGGAAATGATAAGAGCAAGCAAAAGAGAGAGAGAAAGAAAGAGAAAGAGAGTGGGAAATGGAAGGTGACACGAAGTTTTTTGGTGGGTGCTTCAGCTATTGCTATTGATATTGCTCGTACTATTTGATATTGGAAAGACAGTTATGCAATTTAATGCAATGTAGTAATAATACAGAGGAAGCGAAACGGAAGAGAATTCAATAGTGGTGCAAGGGGAATGTTTTCTCCTCTCTCCTCTGTTGTGTCATCTCTCGCTGGTGTGTATACACAAAAAAATGGAATAGTAGTAGAAGAGAGAGAGAGAGAGGTGGGAGATGATATGATATGATTCCATCGACTACCTTCATACTTCATACCCAGGATATGATTCCGTATTATTATTATATTATTATTTTATATAGCTTCCACAAACCACACACACACACACACACAGTTTCCCATGTACAAACCTCGAGGATGAGGATGAGGAGTGGAGTAGTGGCTGACTGGCTGGCTGGCTGCCTCCTCGTAGATGAGGACAAGATGAGATGAGAAATGGAAGATGAGAATTTTTCGCATTGCTGAGTCCAAAGAGCGGAGACGACGAAGAGAATTCATAAAGAAAGAAAGAATAAATAAACTGACAGACATCCGAGGACACTGGATGGAAGGAAGGAAGGAAGGGAAAAAGCATCATCAAATTCACTATCCCTCCGACCGAATCCACTACCGACTCCATCCACACACACACACACACACCCACACTTTTTCACACCATTTCAGTCAAATTGAAAAAAAATCCATTTTGTGGTCAAATCAAGCAACCAAACAGTCAAGTGTGCTCTCTCTCTCGCTCTCTTTCTTACGCAACCCCCCACCAACCTCCATTTCTCATGCTCCGTTCTCTTTCTCTCTCTGATAATTTGTTAGTAACGCCACTATGGACTATCAACCATTGTTATTATTATTATGACTATTGCTATTGCCATCACCCAATCGTGAATCCTCCATCTACAATCTACAGATACAACAGACACAGGACAGACTGCTATCCACTATTCACTATTCACTATTCACATTCACATTCAACATGCACATTCACATACTTCCCCCACAAAACATATATAAAGAATTTCAAACAATAAATTTCATTTGGTATTTCCTTGGAGTTTGGATTTACACACTTCCACCACCAAAAGAATTCACAATTCTGAATTCCCCCTGTCAAATTGACTAAAGATTCTACAAATAAATGTAATAAAAAAATTAATATGGTTTTTTTTCTATCTGTATTTTCCATTATCTTGATCTGCCACCGATTTAAATGGTCTACTCATTTTTAGTTTGTAAACAAATCAAATCCTTGAAGTAAATATTTGATTGATAATGATAAATCATCAGACCATGTCATGATCGCCTCTAAATCATGACTAATGATGGCGATAATTAGTCGGTAATTACTAATTAGAGATGCAAATGATATACATAGTAAAGGAGTTTTGCGCGGATGCATAATTAATGGTAAAGAAGAAGAAGAAGAAGAAAACAAGAAGAAGCGAGGGGTCAAAATTTACAGGAGATTCTCGAGAATTCAAATTTGAATTTGAATGTAATGAAGAGATAAGCGAGGAGATTACGAATAGAACTTGTCAATGAGGAAGCGAAACGAATCCACGCGAAACGGATTTCACCATTGTGAATCCTCGCTCGGCATTATTTATCCGTCATCTATTTCTTCGATTCGCAGAACATTTCCAATGTACCTACAAATACAAATACGAGTACAAATACAAGGGCAGAGAAGACACGTTCATATCACATGCAAATGGGGAACGTGTAGCTCTTGCGAGTGCGAGGAGAGTGAAAGTGCAGACCACATGCACGAGTTTGAAATGATGGGGGAGAAAAGATGAGGGAGAAAATAGTAATCAAGTGGCCTCAAATCTTTCAAGAAACTCGGTCAACCTCGAATTGAAAATTCAAGTGCAAGAGCAAGAGAGAGAGAGAGAGAAAGAGCACAGGAAAGAGGTACACAAATAGGAAATATATATTGAAATACCTGAACACACAAGCAGACTTTCCCCGTCATACATTTGTAAATATGGTACGGAAAAAAACCCAACATTTCAAGGGTGAAGATTGAAGGTTTTTTTCTTTCACAAAGATAAACAAGGATCGTATCCAAAGTATGTACAGACACACATTGAGTCGATTTCCCATCACAGATATTTCCATTCAACAGCTATCGAAATCGAAATTTGAATCCTCCCTTAAAAAATAAAATAAAATTTAGCTGATATCAAACTGGATATTTCTCACACATTCACATCATCCATTGAGGCTTGATGAGATTCCATATTCATTTCCTTCTTCCTCATTTGTATGGCTTTCTAGGCTTTGGGACTCATATTCCCCCCTTCCCTCCCCCACAAAATCCAGGAAATCCATCCATCTTTCCATCGGCTTTCATCATTTCGTGCATACAGACATTACAGACGTGACATGTGCAAGGGAATTTGGACGTGCAGTTCAAAAGTATAATTAAAATATAATTATTCGTAATAATTTTTTATATCTTATAAAGAGATAAATCATGACGATGACGATTGATGATGGATGATTTTGTATTCTGAAACACGACCCACATTATGAATTCTCTCTGTACCATTCATATTTGTACATATGAGAAAAATGTATGGCGCAACTTCTTCATGATGAATGAGAAAATACTCAAAATATACATACAGAAAATATGTCAAATTCCAGGGGAAAGCTGTAGGAGAATTTCCCGGGAAGATGCGACAGAAGAATATATAAAATATGAAAATGATGAAATGCATTGGATTTTCCACCAGTAAAAACAGGAGTGAATGACGAGAGAGGCAGAGGGAGAGAGAGAGGAGGGAGAGAGATAATGAATTTTAGTGGTGAGGACTAAATGGGAGAGATAAAGAGAGATTTTAAAGTTGAACTGATTCTGATACTGAATTTTCATGCAGGGTGTGAGAAAGAGAGAGAGATTCGAACAAGTTTTTAGGAAAGTTGGTAAAGAGAGAGAGAGAAAGAGAAAGCACAAGTGATGAATAGAAGGCAGAGAATGAATATGGAGAGTGTTAAGAGAATCCGAGTTTTTGTTTTATACTTCTCCACGATATGTATATCTATGAATGTGTGTGGGAAGTGGAGGAGGATGGAGGAGAATGGAGGAGGAGGGAGGATAATGCGAGTATGAGTCTTTTTCCAGTTCTTTAGATGGGAGGGGAAATCTGTGTGAACTTCCGCTCTTGCATATGTCACTCCGAAGAAGAATAATAATAAGAGTCACCCAAGCTCATGTTCTGTTTTCCTCTGTACGATATGTACGTACTTATGTGTGAGTGAGTGAGTGTGTGTGTGTGGGTGTTTGATGTGGGTGCATATACATAATACATATACATAGGATAATGCACACAGTATAAAATAAAATAAGGGAACGTTTGGAGTTTGGATTTCAAGTAAAGAATGATGATAGTTTTGGGGTATTGGTGTTGCTTGGTGGTGGTCGTATAAGTTTCGGGCATGTAAGAGCAAGCGCTTTGCCATTTCCTCATGAAATTTTCTCTCTCTTTCTTTCTTTCTCTTTCTTTCTCTCTCTCTCTCTCCTTTTCTTCCCCCTTTTCCCCTTCATACAAGTCCACACACACACACATACACACTTATATACACGGAGTCTTCAAGTCACAGTCACTTTTCCATCCCTCACCGTCGACAGTCACAGCTAGACGAACCGAGAGAGTCTCGACTTGAAGCTAACCAAAAGTTTGTTCTCACACTCTTCTTCACCCCCAACCAACATCCAACATTGAACTGCAATCCAACAGGCAGGCAGGCAGGCAGACGGGCACCACCACCACCACCAGCAGGAATAGCAGTAGTAGCAGAAAAGCACAGCCCCACTTTTCCCTCCTCTAAAAATTTCACCTCAACCAACGACTCTGGGAAAACGCACTCCGTCAGCATGTCTTTTCCTTGCATGAACTTTCTTTGTCGTCGTCAGTATTAACTTGCAGTATCCATTGATGCGAACACCTTTAACGTTCCTCCACAGTTTTCTTCTCTCTCTCTCTTTTTCTCTTCACTCTGTCTCTCTGTCTCTGTCTCTATCAACATTACAATCAATTTACTTCCCTATCAACTCCAGCGACATATTTAAAAGTGACAAGTTGTAGGTACAATATACAGCCGTTGTGGAGTTCAATCGATTAAATACATATTAAATATTACCTGAACATTTGAAATTATTATTGGTATCGATTCTCTCACTAAATGAAACCTTGACATTGTCTTACATATATATGCAAAGTCAAAATAACATTGTGAAAATACACAGAGAATTTTGCGTACAAATTAAAAAAAAATTAGTTTTTTCCAAATCAAAAACAGACAAAACAATGTGAAAACTAATCAAGTTGTTTAATTTAATTACAAAAATAATAACGACTCTACTGGCAATAATTCTTTGATGACTTGATTGGTTCTCCATTTATTTTCGGCAAGGAAATGCTCAAAACTGACCCGAATCTGAATGAGCTTCTTCAAATACAGTGCAGACTTATCTTATAAAATAAAAACCGAGGACATTTCAATGAAACTTCAACGTGGAAGAAAATAAAAAAGTACTACAAGTTTTTTTTTTACTTTATTTTTGTGGATTCATTGACTACAATGAAGTGAAATGAAAAGTGTTTGTAGTGAAAACTTTGGGATGGCGACAGTTGACCAGTGACCGATATATATATATATAGAAAACTGAAAATAGTCATAATGTGGACGGATGGACACTTAGCGGATTGACCGATTGGAACCACTGGAGGAGACACTCGAGTCACAAGTGTTAACAACGAAATATCTTCTTTTTTTTTTCGTTCAACATGGAGATTTATGTGAGAAATTTATTCCTGTGGGCCTTCCTAACTTTCTTCCAAGGAATGTTTGCGGAAATCATTCGTAAGTAGTTTTCAATACTTTCCTCCTTCATTACAGATATTCTCATGTCAATTCCTCTCTCAAATATGACTCCAGAAATTTGCCTCTGGTCGTTGTCTGATTATATACAAAAAAAAGGCAGTCACCCTTCAGCGATAATTTCTACTGATGTTTTAAAGGGTGAAATTTTCATTAGACATTAGACTTGTTTTTGATGGAGAGGTTTTGTATGTAGTATGTAGTGATCAATTAAAATGGAATGAGACTTTAAGCGAGTGTTTTGTGTTTCCTATCAAATGGAGAAATCTCCGTTTGGGGGGAATTGATATGGCGAATACAGATATACAGATATATATAGTTTCCGTGCCGTTACCAAAGCTGACACGAATCGTCGAATAAATGGGGGGAGGAAAACGTGAGTGAAGAGTTTCTCGGGAACATCCGAACATCACCAAGCGAGCGTTAATCTTTTATCAGTTGGATTAAAATCTCTCTCACTTCGACTCTCTTTTCAGTCAGAGAGCCAGCCGAGAGATTTCTTAATTAGACGAGTCAAGAAGTTCCATCGCATTTCTATCGTGTATTTCTATTCCTAATTTGTAATTCAAACTCTTTTTTGTAAACCCGCATTTATCCTTGAATTTGTAGGTACCCATTTAATGCAACTCAAAATTTAGAATTTAATGTGTAAAAATCCACATGGTCAACGGTAAAGAAAAGTATCAAAAGTACAAAAGTAAAAAAAGAGAAAATGATCGCGTTTCAATATTTCTTTTCCATACAGTTGGAAGTTGGAGCTTATCAGTTGTGAATGTAACAAATGACTTCCCTGCATGACCTCGTTGTCATATTTATTCCTGTTTCTCCCCGTAATTTCCTTTTTATTGGCACGTCATTCTGTACATTTTATATTTCCGGGCTCGTATTAAATGTTTACTCATGATCCAACAAGATTATTCACCACTCCACACGAAATGGTGAATATCTCCATTCCCCCCAGCAACAGCTACGATACAATCAGAATCAACCACCATTTCAACAACTCTAGACAGGTTTGTCTCTTTGTTTGACAATTTAAATTTAAATTTAAAAGTATTTAACAACAATAAAAAATCCACTGCTTTACTTACATAGATTGTATAAAAAGGGAAAATAGAAAAGAGTGTGAAGGAACTGGGAATATTGTACATTCTTGTGAAAATGACGAGTTTTGTCACGTGTGAAGGGAAAGCGGAAATGTGTGAAGGGAAAGGAAGACAAACGAAACGAAACAAAACGAAATGAATGGATTTAACTTTTAACCTCTAGCCTTGGAGTAATAAAAAAAATACAGTTTATGTCTGTTTTGTAATAAGATTATTAATGGGGAGGGGGGAGAGAAGAGAAGATGGAGTGAAGTGAAGAGAGGGTGGGAAAAGTGAATGAAGAGAAAAGATGGTGAAAACGTGGGAACGGTCGACTTGTTCTCTCTCTCTCTGTACATGGAAAAATGGAGGAATGGAGAAAGGAATGTTTTGTTTCTTGAAGGGAAAAGTTGCCGGTCGGGTTGTCGATTGTCGTCGTTTTTTTTGGCCCTCGAGTTGATGTAGGTTTTTTGTTCTTGGTCTTCCTCATTTTTGTGTACTGTGAAGTGAGTTTTGGCTTTGGCATTGGCGTTGGCGTGTCTACATAGAAGAGGCGAGAGAGAGAGAGAGAGAGAGAGAGAGAAAGAGAAAGAGAGGGTGTATGTATGAGTTTTTCAAAGTGAATGAATGCAATATGATATTGGGCTGTTAGTAGATGTAATGATAGCGTCCCAAACTCCCGACCATGAGAGATAATTAAACTTTTCTTATCTTTGTGAAATTGCGTCCTAATTATTCCTTCCCGGTTACTCTACAGGAGTCAGGAGGCTCCGAAGAGAAAGAGAAGGAAACGGGAGAGAGAGAGAGCGAGAGTTTGTTGCATATGCAACCTTCGTAGAGTCGACAGAGAGAGAGGGAGAGGGAGAGAGATGGGAAAGTACCACGTTTGAATATATGGCGAATGCGTGAGAAGTAAGCCGGAGCTTCTTTAGCTCGTTGGCTCTTGGGTTACATCAAGTAATTTCTCCTCGAAAAACGCCATCCACTCTCCATTTACATAATCCTCCTCCCTCCATTTCCCTCTAATATTTTATCGACTTTTTATCTTCAATCATTATTAGGCACAACTCTTTAATTTCTCACTTTTTTTTCTCTCTCTCTCCCTCTCTCACTTCTTCTCAACCCAGTAAAAAGTAAAACCTAAAAACTAAAAGAGAGGAAAGGAAACAAACGACACACAAAGTCTTCATCTATACTTTCTCATATTCTTCATTAATTTATTTAAATTTTCAAACACTTGAACACTTAAACACTTTGTCTTCTCTTTGTCTCCTTATGAAACTTTCATACCATATACCCCCCGAAAAATCTCAAAGACATCTTTGATCTCTCCACTTATCTCTCTCTCTCTCTCTCTCCCTCCAAAAAAGACAAATCAAATGTACAAAATGAAAATCGAATTCAAAGTGACACATGCTCAATTCTGAACGTCTCTCTCTCTCTCGTGAGCAACAAATATCAGTATTTAAGACGAAAACAATCAAATATTCGAATTCAGATGAAAATATTATTGTATTTTTGTTTTGTGGCAGAGATTGACGTTGGGAGTGGAATAAGGGAATTGACGTGGAAATTGAGGGGATGATGATGATGATTCCATCGTCGATATATTGTATATCTTACATGTGGAAGCGAGAGCATTCTATCTGTATTATTGTTCTACCTATATGTACTTCCATTACATATTATTATTATGCGAGAGCAGATTCACTAAATTTGCTTATTATTGTAAGATTCTTCTTATTCTGTCTGACTTGGTTGTGTCTAGTCACTAGTCACTAGTGAGTAGGCAGCAAAGGAAGAACAAGAAGATGAAGAAAGAGAGAGAGAGAGAGAATGCAAACTACCACCGACTACCGACACGACTGAAGCACATCTGATACCTGAAGCACATCATTTTTCTACCAAATACAAACTACAGACGACTGTAGACTGGAGAGAAAATCACTTCATGGGATTTCTCCCAGTTGTTCTTGTTCTTCTTCTGCTTCCACCCCAAAGGCATTTACTAGCTAAACAAACTCTCGTCAGTTCCATCCCATCCCATCTCATCCCTTCCTATCTTTCTTTCTTTGAGTTTGAGTTTGAACAGAGCTCGGGAATTCCTTAAAATTGAAAATACCAAAAGACTTTCTCCATATATATGTGATGTGCGAAAAAACATACATAAGTATGTATGAGATTCTTCATGTCTGCTTGTCTATGTGTTTTTAATCTCCAACGCACCATCATGTGAATTTCAGACTCCAAATCCAGACAATTTTGCTAGGGAAAGAGATCTTCATTTCTCTGCGGCGCGGAGATTTTGTACAATTCGTTACAATTTTGCGTACACAAATAATGACTTTTGGACGTTTTTTTTGTTTCGTGCTGTTGTTGTTGTTGTTGAAATTATATCGCCATGGTTGAATATTTGGAAACTGATTCTGGATTTGGTATCTGGAGGGAAATCTCTGAAATCAATTGAAGGGTAACATGTAAATGAATTTTTGTTTTGTGGAGGGAGTCTGCTTTTGTAGTTGTTTCTGTTTCGGTACAGATGGATTGAGTTATGTGATCTTTTTTTTATAACACAACACCGAAAGAGATAATGAATAGACAGTTGGCTGGATCGTTTGGATTTTGGATTGTAAGACAAGAAGAAGATGGGGAAAGGAAGAAAAAGAGAAGAAGAAAGGGGAAGAAAGAAAAGAGTTTGGTTGGTTTTTTGTGTGTGTGTGTGTGTGTTGTTCACAGGTCGATTTGTTCTCGCCTTAATGGGTCACTAGGGAAGGATTTAGATTTCCCTACTAGAAAAATGAGGAAACTCCTCACTCTGCCTCCATTCAGAGTACATATACACACACACACATACACACAACGCGATACGAAGGAAATTCACACCAAATCTCTCCACTTCACACACCGTCAAACTTGTGAATCTATTTCCCAACAAACTACAGTATAGATACATCTACAGATAGAAATCGGTTCGTTCCAAATTCTGTGGAAAGTTGTAAACTATAGACAAATCACGAATGTGTAATCTTTGCCGTATAGACTTGACTGCCGACGCCGACTGCTGGAGAAGACGAGGAGAGAGAAAGTTATTTTCAAGCCTTTTTTTTCTGAAACCCAAAAACTCTTTAAAAAATTAAGGGATCCCTTGAACATGGATGGAATCTTAATGATTTCTTTACATGAGGGT
This sequence comes from Gisinianus flammeolus, assembly GCA_034699125.1. NCBI lineage: Eukaryota > Metazoa > Arthropoda > Collembola > Symphypleona > Katiannidae > Gisinianus > Gisinianus flammeolus. The sequence continues at coordinate 21,395 of JAIUND010000830.1, read as the reverse complement.
CAAATTATGAAACTCGTGTGTGTGCGTGTGTGTGTGTGTGTGTGTATGCGGTAATTTCCTCACATCACAAAACAAATCCCCACATCCCATCCCATTCATTCTCATTACGAATCGATTTATATGTGGAGTAACTCGGAGGCTTCAGTTAATTGAGTCAACTTGGGACTATCAACGAGATTGTTCCTTTGTTTTTACCATACCATTTCCCACTTGAACGTTCACTATATATTTCACATTTCTTTTTTCCCAAGGATTTTTTTGTGGGGGAGTTTTTGGTTTATGGCTTTCTCTCTCTCTCTCTTCATGTTTTCTACATTAGATTTTTAGTACGTGAATATTTTTCCTCCGACGGAGTTAAAATGAGAGTTTTACTACAAGAGATAATATTTTTTTTTTTTTGTGTTTTGTTTTTGAGAAAAGAGAAACTATAGAACTATAGAAAATACATTACATTACATTTTCTATTTTCTATTCTCTCTAGACCTAAACATTCTTTTTGTTTCATAATTAAAAGTTGGCCGAATAGATGCCGGCGTTTGTTCTTTCTTCTGCCGTCTCCTGTGGACTTTACTCGTCTCAGTCGATTACTTTCACGGGTGACTAGAGGAAATACATAGAAATAGAGCAAGAGAGAGAGAGAGAGAGAGAAGGGAGGAAATTTGTGAGGAGAGATAATTCATCATAAGGTAGAATAGAAAGAGAAAGAGAGAGAGAGAACATCATCCATTTTAGTTGAGTCTCGGGCACGAATCTCATCTTACAGGTGTGAAGAGATGCCACGAGAGAAGAGAGAAACAACAATTCACATTACGGCCATGTAGAAAGCATTCACAGGATGTACATTGTACAATATCTGTATGCACAAGAGGAACCCATTTTCCTTTTCAAGATACAAACAAAAAAGGAAAACAAAAATGGTTGGCAATGTTAATGGCCATAACCTGTAACACCCGGCACATATATGAGAAAGAGAGAGAGAGAGAGGGAGGGAGAGACATCCGTTATAGTTGCTAATAGGTTTACCTTGAGTATAAAAGTCTCTTCAGATACGTGCCAGAGTTGAAATCTCTTTCTCATTCTCCTTGTCTCTGTCCCAGAAAAGTAAGAGTTAAGCTCTCTGCCCTAGACTTGAGAACTTGATGCTCTCTTGCTCTCTCTCTCTCTCTTCTCCTCACTTGCACACAGATTCCTTCTCCTGAACAATCCCATCTATCAAGAAGCAAAAAAAGAAGGCTCCCTCCCCCATCCCCAACGTCAACAGCTTTATTATTTACTCTCCTCCTTTTGCATTTCTCTTCTCCATTCAACATTCAACTGGAAAATCAACACCTATACTTTCTTTATAGATTCATTTCCTATCAAACTCAAATTAACCCAGATTTTATTTATTACCCCTTGACTTAATTTGATCCGAATTCCAAATAATTAAGTTCCTTCCCCTAAATGACGATGACGCTTCATAAAATTGTAAAACTTTTGATGGAGACCGAGGAAATTGGAGAATTTGGGATTTGACGAGATTTGACTTGACGAGGATCCAAAGAATAAAAAAAAAGTGTTTTTTTTTCTTTCGTTTTCGTCATGTTTTGTGATGGGGGTATTTAGTAGGGAAATTTGAGAATGTGAATGAAGTACATCAGATATTACAGATATACAAAGAGAAAGTAGCAAGTGAAATGGAAATGGGGAAAGAATTAATCTTCGAGTTACAAAATATCTTCGTGTTATATATTCGTTTACGATCCTCTAAATTTTTACTTGCAACTTGATTTTCTCTCTGCTCCATTTTCCTCGTGTGCATACCTTAGATAGAGATGGATGGATAGATGGACGGGACGAAGCGTGTGTGTGTGTTTGTGTGAGGAGTTCATGAGAGAAATCTGAAAAGTGGACGAGTTTTTGATATAGACGAAAAAGAGAGAGAAAGAAGAATTTTGGGTTCGCTCCATAAATCTAACTTAACGGCTTCATAAAGCTCTGTTCATTGTATTTTCTATTTGAAAACCTGTGTTGGATGGGCAAATTTTCTTTGCTTCAATTTTCTATGCGACATTTTGTTTTACTATTTTGATCTTCTTCGTCTTCTTCTTCTCGTTCTTATGGCATGAGACTTGTCTTATTGAGTTTATCCTTCCACCCTCTTTATTCCCTTATTCCGTACTTTTATCCCTTATCCTGCCGTTTTTATATCCATCAGACATGAGACTATTTTCCCCCCTGTCCGTCTTCTTCTTCTTCTTCTTCTTCTTCTTTTCCCTCTTTTCCCTCTCACTTCAACTTTCCCAACTGATATCTGATGTGTCGTTTAGATTTTTTTGAATTCTTTTCCATACAGCTCAAAAGTCATGTTCACATGTTCTCTGTGTACTCAGTTTATTTCATCTCATATCGTACAGTCGCCTGCCTGTCTATTTATAATTTATAGTAAATGGATGAATTTACCTTCTATTTATGCAAATCCAAATGTTATTTCCACCAGTTTTTTTCTTCTTTTGCATGTACGATAGAGAGAGAAACGAGAGTTTCCACAGATACAGATAGTTTTACTGTAGTTGAACTGACCCATTCGGATACCTAAAGAGAGTTTTTTCTCTCTCTCTCTCTACTTTCTCCTTCCCCTTTCCTTCCTTTTATTTGTATCGTGTGTGTGTGTGTGTGTTTGTGTGTGTGTGTTTGTGTGTCTTGTGTATTCATAAGCGATGTGTGTTTGTAAGGAGGGAATTTAGTTTGGCCAAGGTGGCACTTGACTCTCCGTTTTAAGACCAACCTGAATGAATATTTCATTCCTTCAACTTTTTCACATGACTGCATATGCTCAGCCTATTTTTACTGTATAACTTTCTTGTCTCCAACAAAAAAAAAAACTTTGCATGTACTCCCAACGAGTATGAGGAGACGACGACGACGACGAAGACAAGGACAGCCACAACGAAAAGAACGAGAGGGCGAAAAACGAAAGGGAGAAATCCAGTCAACTGAAACATGGGAAAGAGAAAGAAGAAAAAAAAGATTTTTTTTTATAAAAAACAGAAACAGAAAACAGGGAGGAAGAGAGAGAAAGAGAGAGGAAAAGTTTTCTCCCTCACAGTTCAGGCAGTAGAGAGAGAGAGAGAAAGAGAGAGAGAGCGAGAGAAAACAAACTTATTGGTAATAACCAACTTTATGATTTAAAAGTCAGTGTTGTCGTTTGAAATGTGATAGTTTTGATATGATTTACGAGCACTCACGTGGAAAAACACGAGACCTTTCAAATGTTAAACAACATTTAACCAGAGTTTTGGATTTTGAATTCGATTCTTATGTCTTGTATTTATATTTATGTTGTGCATCAAAGATGGAGGAATTTCGTGGAGAAATTGACACCACAAGTCTGTGGAATGTTTCTGTAGATAATCTATGGAAATGTTTAAGAATCGCAAGAAGGGAAAATTCCCTAGTTCGCAGAATCAGGATGAGGATGAGAATGAAAATGAAACCTTTCGATCTGATTGCCTCATTTCCCATTCCCGTTGTATTGTATTGTTATTGTACAAAGACCCTCCATTTACTAATTGTAAGTCATACCAAGGGAGAATTCACATTCTCCTGCTCCTTCTCTCTCTCTCTCTCTCTCTTTCGGTATCTATTGAATGAGTTTTTTATGAACTTTGTGTTTGTGTGTCAAAAATCTGTTCCCCTTTGATCAATTCTTAAAGCTCAGTTTCGTTGGTCCATCATATCGTTACATGACCCACCTGGATTTCCCAATTTCTCTCTCCTACATCAATTTTCCCTATGAGATTCTCATCCAAATTCTCATCCAAATTCATTCCTTCCGCCTTGGCCTGTTCTGTGTAACGTAACAACATGTCAGGTGGATCTTTGGATTCTCATGTGAGTTTCCTCATTTTCTGTGTGGTGGAAGAGAGGACGGAGACTACGGCAGAATATCTATAAAAAAAAGGAGGTAGGAAGAGAAAGGTTCAAGTCAGGGAAAAGAAAGAAGGGAAGAGGCCAAGCATCAAATATTAAAAACTAGAACATCCAACATCCAACTCTTCCTACCTTTATTTTATATATATATATATATACATATATCCATATCACAGTCTTTCTTGTCAGATTTAATCTTGAGCAAACGAGCTTTCTCGATAAGTGGGCAGAGTGAAAATACTTCAAACGTTCAACCTGAAACATTTTTTCTCTTTTCCCTCGTTCTTCTGTAACCAAAAAAAAACGGTATAGGATTCGATGGGATGGGAGAGAGGGAGAGAAAGAGAGAGAGAGAATGTGATACCCACAATATCCCGATACACACTGTTTGCTTTGGCTTGCACGTGAAGGCAAGTCCGTGAATAAATACACCAAGAAATGACTGCATGTGTGTGTGTGTGTGATTCCTCTTTTCTCTCTGTTTCACATGTTATGTATATGGATATTTGAGGGGGAGAGGAAACTGTATTTCCGTTCCATTAGAAGTGGCATATGAATAGCCAGGAGAATATTTGTTGTTTGTTGTACCTACGATGTCATACATACAGATATTATCCCTATGAAATCTGAAACTATAAACTCCACCAATAGCGCTTTTCATAATAATAATAAGTCATTATCTGCTGCTCCTTTCCCCTACATTCCAAATGCAAATACGCTCACTCATATACTGATATTTCCCTTCACAATCTACCGTTTCACAGGGTGGTGAATCCCCATTTTAAATTTTAGCCTTAACCGTTTCTCAAAATGCCTTACAGGTAAATGTGGTGAAGACTTTAAATACGAGTTTTCATCCGTTTGTATACACAATATTTCTGTCAATCTACCAAAAAATTGGAATAGTTTTTTAAAGTAATTCAAGAGGTGTTTTTTGTGCATTAATGCGGTATGTTTGTGTATTTTGTATTATGTATTTTGAAAGCACTCACCGTTCGTTCTCTCTCTTTCTCTTCCTCTCTCTGTATTGAGTCGGGGAGTTGCATTAGAATATTGGTCAATTATTATTTACGGTATTAAGTATGATCGAATTACCTTGTTTATTCTAATCATCATTTTCCTCGGAGTTTGCATACACGATTTTTCCACGGGCGGACTGGGAAAGATAGAGAAGAGGCGAAGGAAAGTCAATACTTTATACTCGGCCAGGATTTCAACTTTACGCTAATAGCTCTAATTATTGCTTATTTATACATTTAAACGAGACCAACAACTAAAGAGAGCAGAGTGACTGAGGGCTTGCTTGCACAATCCCACGATCCTCATGCAAATATCCATAACGCGTACACTCATTAAATCCGGATAAACTGCCCATTTTCAAATACGAGTACATTTCCCTTCCACTTTATCAGTAATTCCTCTGTGGTGTACTATATATTTGTGTGTACTATTACACAATGGAAATTCATATGACACTTTTGATTTTGATACTTCATATTACTTGTGAATTGCATTTGAAGCATTTAATAATGTTAAAAATGATAGACTTGACTCTTTTTTGGTGCGGTGGTTGGTGATTGGGTGATAAAATGTGGGATTGAATATGATAGAAGACGAAAGTGAATTAATTTTTGTGGAAGAGATTTAATCTTGTTTTATGGTTTTGAATACTAAAGATGTGGATCAAAGTCAAGTGAGAGCGATGGAGCAGGTAGAGAAAGGAAGAGAGAGAGAGAGAAAGAGAGAGAGAGAATGAGAGAGAGGGAAGGGAGTGCAAGATAAGATTTGATGGGAGATATCTAAGTAGGTGGAAAATGTTTGACTGAAAAACGTTTCAGGGAGAAGGGGATGACAAATCCAATTACTTGCACATTACCGACACAATCTTTGGCCTGTGGGATTTCCCTTTTTGTGTGAGTGTGAGCGAGTGAGTGAGTGAGTGAACGAGTGTGTGTGTGTGTGTGTATGTGGCTGTGTTCTGTGTTCTGTGTGTATACATATCGTACATACTCTGGTTCGTTTGGTTTGTCTTTGTCGTCCTCGTGGCTCACTTTGTCTTTTCCGCAATGACTTTCCCCCTCCACACATATTCTCTTAGGTTTGCAAAATTTCATTTGCATACACATCGAATTATTTAGCACTCAAGACACATCCTATTTTATATTATTTGCTCTCTCCCTCTTTCTCTCTCTCTTCCCTTTCCTTTCTTCTCCTTCCCTTTCCCTTTCTCTTTCTCTCTTGTTCATGAAACGAAACTTGCCTATTTAAGCATTCTGTCGCATTTCCCTCATTACCCATAAGCATAACTATACAAAACTCATTCCACTTGCTATACTTTCTTATCCATTATTATTTCCCATGTCCATCTCTTTCTCGTTCTCGTTCTCTCTGTGTGTCTGTGTCTGTGTCTGTGTCGGTGTGGCATGGCATGAGGGAATTGACTCAAAATTTCTCTCAAGAAACTCCAACATCCACAGCCAGTCAGTATCCACTTCCACATCCACACAGTGACATTCACAACTCGGAAGAAGGAACACGCACCATTTTCATGCTTGTCCATAGAAATAGAAATAGAGAGATATAACCGACACACGTACAACCAACCAACCAACGACGACCCATCCATCCATCCACTCTCACCTCCACATTCTCCACTCTTTCTCCTCCATTTTCCCTGCCATTCCATGATGGGAAAACTCAAAGCAAATTGCAAATCGAAATTACAATTCAAGTCTCAAGTTTTTGGTTTCCTTTATGTACTTGTTTTGCGTAGGGAAAGTCGAGACAGAGAGAGAGAAAGAGAGAAAGAGAGAAGTAAATGAATATGGCCAGTCGCCAGTCAAACTGCACTCTCATTTTATCATTTTAATCCTCGTCCCTTTTATGTAATACATTTAACCATCCTCACAGAAGACTCCTTTTCATTCTCATTGTAGATACGTTACATACGTTACGTATGTAAAAAAAAAAACATTTAAATTGTGTGTAGTTTCACCTCCCATCTCAAAACTTTAATTTCTTTGGATTCGTTTTGAATATTGATGTGAAATTTGATTCTCTCAGTCAGACGGAGAGAGTTTGGAGGAGGAAAAAAAATAAGATTCGAATTCGAATCCAAGTGAGAAACATATATGTACATACGATATGTATTTTAAGGGGAATATTTTGATGTGTGTAGTTTTCGTAGTGGTTTGATCCTTTTCGTTTTAGATTTGAGATTGCAGATTGCAAATTCAAGTTGAGGCTCAGAAAGATTTCCAGTTTGCATTTATTTGGATTTACTTTTGGAAGAAGGAGAAGGAGGAATTTTTGTTGTTGTATAGCTTGTTATTTAGATAGGAAAACAGAGGAAGAGAGAGAAGGAAAGTGTGGATTTAAGATGGTGTGTGCGAGTGAGAGTGCATATGTGGATGTGGATGTGGATGACGACAAAGAAAGATAGAAAGAAAGAAAGAAAGGAAACTGTGCCATAAACTGACTCCAATTTGGGTCCATGAAAATCCTAAAGGGTTCAATTCTTGAGAATGTGTCTGCTTGTACGTGGAGTTGTCGCCTTTTACGGACGCACTTAGAGCAACCCTCTGTCTAACCAATGAAGCGTCAACCGTCAAGCTCAACAACACTCTCAACCTAATCCAGTTTTTTGTCTCTTCCTTCATCGTCGTCTCTTCCACCACCGTCAAACAACCAACCAACCAGCCAAACCACCAACGAAAAAAACGTGTAGCTTATTTTATCGCCCTTTCTTTTCTCTCTCTCTCTCTTATTTTTACCTCATGGTTCTTCTTCGTCTTCTTTTTGTTCCTACGTGGAATCCTCGTGTGACACTCACTCACGTCCTTGTACAAAACATAAACTCCCGGTACCTTCTTCGTTCGTCTTTTCCTTCTTTTCCTTTTCTATATACTTTCCCTCCACCACCAAATCTACAGACGAGGGACTTGATAGTTTTGCCTTGTCCTGTTCGAACAAGTTTCAAGGTAAAAAAAAAAGTTGGCTTGGCTTGACTTGACTCGTCTTCTTCATGTTAAAGTATGAGTAAAAAACAAACGGAAAAAGATGAAAAATGTACACGGGAATTTTTTTATTTTGTGTATGTACATGAATAACATGTATCCGGGATAATGAGGATCTCTGAACGAGAGAGTTGATATTGTCCAGAAACAAAATTTAGGTTTTTTATAGTGTGTGGTATTGTGTTGGGGCATTGAGTAGGTTTCTCTCCTATTTAATATGGCTTTGTATTTATTTTATCTATGTAGCTACTCAACACGGAGTAGGGAAATAGAAACAGAATGAATGAGGGCGTAGGGGAGGGGGATGAAGTAAAAGTGTAGAGTTGTAGAGGCAAACGCCGGGAAATCTTTTCAGCTTGGTTTTTTTTTTCACTCTTTCACATCTGAGCGAGATAAGTTGAGAGTTGAGCTGACGATGAATCGAGTCGAGTGGTGAAGAAGGGAAGCCAGAAGAACTGAAAAAACTGATTGTCAGTGTGGTTGGTTGGTGTATTTTGTTTATCCGTGGGTTATCCATACATGTATATTTATATTTATATAACCATGGAATATCAAATGTCATAAAAGGAAAGGTTTAGCTAAATGATACACACTGGAGACTGGAGTGTACATATCGTACGATAGAGACAGAGATAGACTCGGCATACAGTACACAATGCAATGTGTATAGGCGAGAGAAACGATTGCACTTTGAGGCTTTTATGTTCACCACTGGTTGAGATTAGGAATCCTTGATTTGCCTATGAAAATGGGATGAGTTGCGCTTCTTTGCTCTCTCAGTTTCCCCATCCATTTGAGTGTCCTCTCCATATAGAAGGTAAATATTATCCCATCAAATATTTTTGTTGTCGTTCGTGTCATTCGTGTGTGTGTGTATTTTTTCCACCGCCGCCTTTTTACCAAAGACCAACGACCAACGACCAAAATTCTTGTGTACACAAATACATATGGAACAGTGTATTTAGATGGCTTCCATAGTGAGAGTTGACTCAATTCTATCATCTTGCCAATCACATCCGTATCCGTAGCGAGTATGAAATAGAGAGTAGAGAATAAGAAATAAGGGCCATATGCATTTGATACTTGTGAAAAATCCCATTCACTCAACGCCAAATTCTCTCTCTCTCTCTCTCTTAACCTCCAGCCAATCTTCATTTCCATCAAAATTACATGTTTAACTTACAAGTGAACAACCATATCGTCTCCGTCCAATGGTAATTTCATATACTTTACATTAATATACTCGCAAACGGCAGTTGAGGAAAGGGGTAAAAAAAATGTACGGACAAAGTGGGGGAGCCCAAGCAACCAACAACCAACAAGGAACAAGGAACAAGGCGAAGGAGAAGAAGAATAAATAAAGAAGAAAAAAAAGGGGCAAGTAGAATTTCACATGTCGACACCGGTACCGGCACAAGCACAGATTTTCAGTCCGGAAAACTCTCACAGTTTGATCGTCTATTAAAGAACATGTGTGTATCGTATGTACATACGAATATTATACGTGTAAGTAGAACACACATGACTCATTTCGTTGTGTATAACAATATTTAGGTTGGCTTTTGAATCCACATAAATACATAAATAAGGTCTGGCCATTCTCCATTCTTCCTCATCAATGTCAATCCCTTGGAATTTCACAACCATAATTTCACGAATAGAGTTTTTCTAGTTGTGGGCTGATGGGGATGGAGAGAAAAAAATAGAGAGAGAGAGAGAGAGAGATGACGATAATGATAAGGACATGGCTAAATGCTCCATGACGGAAGTACGCACAAAACTGTTGAGAAGAGGAAATGACTTGAAGAGCTCCTATGAAATTCTCAGTGGAAGGAAATTGTGTGAAATGTTCGAGTTTGATGAGTGAAGGAAAATGGAGTCATAATTAATAACTATTTTTGTAGTAGAATCCAGTAGATTCACATTCACATTCACCCACCCCAAGTGAAACTTGACAAGCTCAAATCAATTCCCCCATGTCGATGACACGGCCAGGAGTTCTGGCCCTGTCCCTTTTCTCCTTTCAAATGGGAACATATGAACATCATAACATAAAAGCCCTGCGGTTGTTCCCGTCAACTTTTCATTTACATTTCTCAATCAAGTATGATCCCTTCTGAATTTGTAGTCATAAATAAATACAGCACATTAAATATCGTACAAATACCCATAGAAACTGATTCTATCGCACATATCGTATGACTATGACTATGAGTTTTAACATCCCTATAGAACTCACATCACCACTTTTCCCTTTCCCCTTTTCTTTACCCACATCCAGCTTATTCAAATTTAAATCCAACAGAGAAAGTTTCTCTTTCACGTGGTGAAATTCCCTGTGTTGTGTGGAGGGAAAATAAAACAAGCTCTCCAGCAGCCCCACCGCTTTCATTTACTTTCCCTCGGAATCTAAACTCTCTGGTCGTTTTTAAAAAATTTGACCTTGGGCGAAAGTACAGAAAAAAACACACAAGAAATAACTTTTTATGGAAATTGTAGACTGTTTAGAATCTATACAGATATATTTTCCCTTACCAATATATTTTATACCGAGAGAGCAGCATTCCGTATTTAGCAATTATTTAATCTTATCTAAATTTATTACTTTCAAATCGTTTTGTACAACTTTCTTTCTCGAATCGTTTTATCGCCATTTTTAATCAACATGAAATCACAAGATATTGTATGTGTGTGTGCGAGAGAGTGTGTGTATAATCCCCATTTTCATATCCTAGGGAAAATAATGGTCAGTTAGTAATACGTATACTGATATAAGTATGTATGAATTTACATGGTGGCTTAACTCCATGTGTTTAGATGTCATAAAAGGAGCGATTAGAACCCTCCACAGTTTTTTTTTATGTTCTCAACCCGACCCTAATAAAAGAAATGAAACAGAAAACTTTCTCTCTCTTTCGCTCTCTCTTTCTCTCTCGTCAGTCTTTTTCTTTCCCATTTCCATTTCCATATTCACTTGAACTTTAAATTGACATTTACCTCTCCCAAATCTGAGTTCATATCAGGGGAAAATCCTAAAATTCCTAAATTCCTAAAATTCCTCAACTCACATCATAACGCATAACAAAACCCTCCAAAATACGAAAAATGCAGAAGCTAAAGGGAAATTCCCATTCAGGATTAAGCATTAACAAATTGGGAATTAATAAACAATAAAATCAATGGGGGAGGCGGAGGTTGGGAAAAAGATAGAAACGATATGACGACGGTATTTATTTATTCGTATTATTTATACAACTCTCCAACTTTCCGACAATAAAAGTAAATAAAAGTGATATTATTTTTTTCTCCGGTATTTTCTTTGTGTGTGTGTGTGTGTTTTGTTTGTCGTTGGTTTGGAAGAGAAGAGATTTGGTCAAGATATTAAAAGTTTGAATGGACTTATAAGTAGAGAGCAGGGGGAAAAGAAATGATTTTGTAAATGGGCAGTTAGAGAGTAAAAGTTTCTAGTGAGTTTTTCACGTGTGGACGGACAAGTAGTTGACGAGAATAAAATGAGTGGTTAAACCACCGTCGTCATCATCGTTGGAGCCATAGCCATAGCTATAGTCAACCCACATTTCTTTTTCTCTCTTTGGTAAATACAACAAAAAAAAAGAAAAAAAAATTGCTTCAAGTATCCCGTTGGAAATAGGGAAAACCTGGTCGATTAGAATTTTTTTTTATATTTCCACATGTCTTCTCGTATCGTATCGTGTTATTCTATCGTGTAAGATTCATAATATTCCTCATTCACTTTCCCTACTCAATATCCAATTGAGTTGCCCTCACAATTCCTATACGCTGTGGAATCAGTTGTTCGAGTTATTAGAGCTCGTGGATATTAAATTGACATTTGACCTCATGAGGTCTATGAAATCCCAACGGAAACGGATTTTTGTTTTTGGTCACTGTTTTGTTGAATTTAATAGTAATAAAAAAAAAAATATATATATTTCCGAGCCTCAAATTACGACACAGATTTTTTCCTCGTGGATTTCTGCTGTATTTCTCCATCGTGTTTCTAAATTACAGTTTGTATTTTCTTTTTTTTTGTGAATTGGATTGGGTTTTGGTTTTGGTTGGAGGATCTGAGTCATCGGATTTGAGTGAATTATAGAATTTTAGAGGACCACAGCGGCTATACGGTTTTTGATACTGATACTTATTTTTTTAGGGGGGATTTGGAAGAGAAGTCATACAAATTATTACACAAACACCAACACACACATGATTTGACCAACTTGAGCACGACAAACGAGAGAGAGAGAGAGAGTTTGTGTAAGCAGTGAGTGTGTGCTTGTGTTTGTATGTGTAGAAGAATGGACTGGGTGTAATGATTTCATAAAAGCAACGACTTGTGAACAACACGTAAGATGAACATTTGTGTGAGCATGCAATTTTATCCACAGAATGCCAAAGCCAAAGTGACTCGAGTGACTCCCCACACAAAACTATTCATACAATCAGAACATACAATAACAACTTGTATCATAATGCATTTATGCCCATATAGTTTGAAGGGGGAGAGCAAGAGGGAGAGAGAGAAAGAGAAAGAGAGAGTAAAGTTTCCTTCACAAAGGACATGCATACCCGTACTTTCGATGGATGTTGAATACTTCACCTGTTTCTGTTTCTAGTTCCCAGTTGTGAGTACATACGATACGATACGATATGCCGGGGACAGTATGTCTCCATGTGCTCGTGTTATATAATAAAAAGTCTGTTGGTTGGCACTTGGGCCGGTCGGTCTGTATTAGAAATTTCGAGCCCTGCCAGAGCCTCCAAAGAGAGAGAGAGAGAGAGAAAGAATTCGGGCAATAATAGAAGAGACATGCAAACGACGTTTTTCTTTCGGCTATTTTGTTATTCTGTAATCGATATTCACCCCGGTGATCAATCAGTTCCCTCTCTCTCTTTCTCTCTCTCTCCTTTTCTCTTCCCTTCTAGTTCCCATACAGTACACACACTTTGTACTTTCCTTCTGGCTACTCCTACCAGTTCACAATTTACTTGTACATTGCACATCCAGGATTTTGTATGGTTATTTTAAGGGGGGAACGAGAAGCGAGGAGATTGTACCAAAAAGTCAGGAGGAAGAAGAGTGAACGTCTTTCTATTATAAAGTGAAACGGTATGAAGTAAAAAGTAAAGTATGAAGAACAAAATAGGGAATCCAAGTTGGTTCTTTGGATGGTTGGTTGTTATCGTAGGTTGTTTTGTTAGGGAAATCCATGACGGCTGCCCTCTTCACTTTTTACCTTCTTTTTCTCCTCTCAAATAAATCCCTTCCCAACTTCCCATGTGAACCTATTAAAAAAAACTAAGGACTTTTTTTTTTGGATCCTATTTTGTTTTCTCCATGAGGTGAGATGGGAAAGGAAACTATCTGTATGTACGTACACGGCGTGAGAATGACAACAGATAACAGACAACAACTCAACTACATGCAACATTAAATTTCCATCCATTCTCGTGGAACGAATAAATTCTAAATTGGTAAATTATCCACTCACATTTCTCAAATTGCATTAAATTCTCCGGAGGGGATGTCAAGATCAAAATGAAATCCTTTTCCCTTTCCCTGTCCAGGTTAATTAAAAGTTTAAAAAATCTGTCAAGTTTATTGGTTTTGGTGGTACATATTGGGGTTTGGGTTGTGAGTGTAGGATTGGTTGTATAATATAATATAGGAGGACGAGTGTGTGTATTTGTGTGTGTGTGGGTGTGTGTGTGTAAACAGCGGGGAATTGATGATTTGGTGGGAGGTGATAGTGTGAGGACAAAGACTTGTTTCCGTGGTTTACCAGAAGAGATTTAAGAATGCGGAAGATTGTGATGGTTTTCCAGTTGAGTGACGGAGTGTGTAAGTGGGATCGGAAGGAAGGAAGGAGGAAGGAAAGGCGAGAGAGAGAGAGAGAAAGAGAGAGAGGGTGAGAGTGGAGATGTAGATGGGAGATGGGAAGAGAAATAGGCAATCTTTGGTGGAGGGTTATTTCCTGTGTGGTCCTTACCTTCTTGTCCTCACATAACATAGTTGCACAGTGGGCACGACTCAATCCCCAGAGAGATTTGGTCATTCCTTTCCTCTCTCTCTCTCTCTCTTTCTCTCCCTACAGACGAGCTGTTTGTTTGTCTGTTCGAAGGCCACCTTCAATCCTGGATTTTCTCTGTCAACTTTCATTATGAGCTCGTTGGAACGACCGCCGTCTCACTCTCTCTATCTCTCTGTCTCGCTCTCTCCAAACTTGAAATCTAGACTCTCCACGATGTAGTCGAGTATAAAGGGGGGAACATAGGGAAAAAATAGCCATGGACAGATCAGGCTAACGATCAGATCAGTCCCAACGCGGAAAAATCCCTATTCTATTCGTTTCCTTTTCCTTTCCATGCCATGCCATTCCAGCCTGTATAATCTCACCCTATAGTTTCTACTCGTATACTTTGACGTTGACTTGTACTTGTACTCACTCTCATCCTCCCAAAAAACTCGTGTTGCATGTTAGAGACGACGTGATTTTCTATGTACGGAAGGAACTGACGACTGACTAGTTGTGATCTCTCTTTCTCTTTCTCCTTCTGCCTCTGGTTCTGATTCTGATTCTGGCTCTGCTGGCTCACTCATCGACATTGAGATCGTCACTCTCCGACCATCCGAACCTGATGCCAATTTGCTCTGTTCATTTCTCTCTCTCTCTCTCTTTTTCTCTCGCTCTCTCGCTAACCACATTCACATGAATTCTCCTTTACTTTCCAGAACCTGTAGTGAAACTATCATCAAACTAAACTACCTCAATACTCACCCAAAACCAACGGCACTCAACACAGACACAAACTTTTCCCAACTTTCTCCCGTCTTCACACACACAAAAAACCCACAAAACTGAAAGTAAAATTGTAAAATTGTGTGTGTGTCCACCAGAAAAAAGAAAAATACTTGAAAACTCACATTCAAGTTTCTCTCGTCATTTATTGCGAAATACTTTTGCCTTGTTTTTTCTAAACTCTGTCGTTTGTCCCATTTTAAATTTGGATTGGATACGTCACTCTTTTTTGTTTCATAGATAGTTTCATATCATTACTATATGAAAAATTTCAACCTCAAAATTCATCCCCACTTTCTTTTCCCCCTTCTAAAAACAGTGATAATTATTTTAATTATATAGGGAAAATACGAGTCAATTAATTTTCATAAGAGGATTTTCCGAGGGGTTAATTGGCGAGTGGGGAATTCGGATTTGGATGGAGATGGAGAAGGAGAAGGCGAGGAACGTACTGTTAAGAGGAGAGAGAGAGAGAGACGGAGTGAGGGAGGGGAAATGATGGGCTGAGAAGGATGAAAGTCGAATAATAAAAATGGGAGGGAAAGTTTTGAAAATGAGATCCTTTGGGAATTCCATAAAGTTCTTGAGTATTGTTTGAAAAGGGGGAAAGTTGGTTTATTTTTCCTCTTTTTTTGAGTTTGTTTGGGGGTTTTTCCTTGGTGTTCTTGTGATGTTGGGGTCTGTCAATAATAATATTTTGTGGAATGACTTATCACCCACAATTCACAGGGGTCACATCAATCTATATTTAAAAATAAACCGAAATGATGTGAGAGGGAGAAAGAAAGGAGAAAGGAGGTGCAGCATCCTCCAACTACTACGAATGTATCTATATATATATAAATATATATCGTACATTATATATAGGAATCTCCATTCATGTGTATGTATTTAGTATTCCTTGAACTTGGAGTGCAGTGCACTCCAAAAAATATATGTCAACCTCTGAGGAAAAAGGGAATGCTGAAAGAATTCCTAATGAATATCCCATCGTAGGTGTATGTGCATTTTACAGTCAGTACTGACATGAATGAATGAATAAGGAAATGTACAGAGGATACACCCAACCAACCAACCAACTCCCAAATCTGTATATGGACGAAAGGAGACCAGGGTCACTAGTGACTTGTCCTATCGTATGTGTCCCCAGTCCCACCGGAATCAAACAATGAAATTAGGATATATTCTATTTCCCTTCAGAGTGACTACCCTCATCCATTTAGACGATCCCCCTTCCCTTCTTCTTCTTCCCTACTTTACTTCTCTCTCTCTCTCTCTTTTCTCCCTCTCCAAATCCAAATCCAGATCCAACTCCAACCACACAACTTTCCTTCCCATTCTTTTCCTTTTCTCCTTCTTGTAGATGTCACAATCCACTTTTCTCTCCCCAAATATCCAACTTCTCTCTCTCTACATTTCCTTCTTCTTCCTTTGTAGCCACAAAAATTAAGAGAAAAATTCAGAAAATATCAATCTGAATTGTCCGTCCGGAATCTCCGCCCACTTCTCTCTATCTAATATTATTCTCATCCGCGGAACGGAACGAACCCCACTATCAATTTCTCTGACCGTCACTCTACTCTTCCTCTTTCCCTCCTCTCTTTTTCCTTCTCCCATCGTCCAAGCGTCCAAATCGAAATTCAAACCCTAAAGTCTACTCCTGTTTTTCTACGATATACTTTCTTTACTCTTATTTGTCTTGTCCTGGCATCAGAATTTGTTTCCCTTCCTCGTCACTTTCCCCACCACCCTCGTTGCAGTCAAAATCCTGCCCCCCCCCCCCTCCATTCCAAGCTTCATTCCGTATTGTCGGGCTAAAAGCATCTTGAAAATACGCAGTTATAATTTTTGTGCATAATCTAAAGGCAGTGACTTTCTCATATGTGAAATCAAGTGAGGAATTTAAAACTTTTGATATAATTTAAATGAGAAGGAGGAGTTTCCGGTATTGATTTCATTCAATTTCATTCAATTCTCATGGAAAAACCAATCTAATTTTTGAATAGTAGACGGAGAATGAGAATAGTTTTTTGTATTGTATTTTGTATATAAGGATGGAGAGAGAATAGGAAATCCATGCTGTTGGCATATACAGATATTTGACTGTGATATCAGTAGAAATAGAAATAGAAATGCAATGGGGAAGGAGTATGAAATTAAATCAATGTAAACCCATGGGAAGTTTTAACGAGACTTGACCGTTCAAATCAATATCAATGTATGAAAGTCTGGGGAAATGACACAAGTCATAAGTTGCTCCTGTAACTTGTAACCCACTTGGTGCTGGGTTTTCTTTTTCTTTTTTGGACTCCCTTTGAAAGTGTAATGCTCGACCGTGACATGATGGTGTGTGTGCTGCTGCTGGTGGGATAGAAATACGGATAGAAATAGATACATTTCCATATACATATGTTTGTATTCACAGATATCTATGTATGAACATGAACAGCCAAGTTTAGCGAGGGATGAAGGGAAAAGGGGAAAAGGGAAAAGGGAAAAAAATGAGAGAAAGGAAATTCGTCCACTCAATAGAAAAAAATTGAGTTGTGTGTGTGTGTGTGTGTAAAAAGAATCTTGCGGTGATCAGATCTGTTGGGGGGAGAGAAAGAGAAAGAGAGTTAGAGAGAGAGAGAGAGAGAGAGAGAGAGAGAGAGAGAAATTCAGCTGTTAAAGTTAATGTAATGGATTGTGCATGTGAGGGTTTACGCGAATAGAGTCTCACGCATTAGACGCTCGTACGCACTTTTGTCGTAAATATGTATGTATGATATGTGATATGTAGAGGAATTGAAGGGGCAATGTAATGTAATGCAACTGCTTGCTGTTTTGCTCTCCTCTACTCAAGATAAATAAATAAACAGGAGTAGATAAATGTTTTCCGTCTGTGTGTGACTACGCGGCTGTCTGCATGTTACAAAGACTAATTACTCGGCATTACTCACTCGAGATAAATCATGGAAGTGCAATCCAAATTACAACACTTTTCTACTCAATTGAATCACCCCCCCCCCCCCCCCAATTTAAATACACACGAAATTCGATACTCACGAAAACAAAAATCCGCTACTGTATTCTTTATTTAAAGCCCAAATTTTTTGGATTTGGATTGTTTCAACTTTCAAATGGATGGAAGAGATGATGGACAGGTCGTTGGAAGTGACGTGTGGTGATCATCACGAAAGATAACGATTGACATTTTCTAGAATCTGATGGACTTTTGATAGTTTTTTATTCATATCCTTGTCCTTGTCCTTTTACTTTTCCCTCCTTAAAAAACTACAGACATTATATTCAGTTCACAACAGTAAATTCTTCTTCTCCTCCTCACAAACTGTAAGGAGAAAGGGAAAAAGTACAAAGGAATATTGTTTTTTTGCAGAGCATCTGTCTCTTGAGTGGAACCGAAAAGTTTTGAAAAGTTTTGAGGAAAGCAAGTGGGGGAAGGAACTCTTCAAGTCAAGTCAAGTCAGAATGAGACGAAAGATTGTTCAAATGTTGAAAGTATGTAGAAGCGGAGAAGAGGGAAAAGAAGAAGAGGAAGAAGAGGAGAATGAGAAATGGAATCAGAATCAGTTTAGTTTTTTGAGTTGTCACCGTATGTACCTACATGAGGAGCGAGGATGGCAAATAGAAACAGGGTTTGCTTTTGTTCACACTTGAGCGAGTTGAAAGTTAAGTTTAGTGTTAAAGTGTGAAGACTAAGGTTTGGTTGGTGGAGAGAAGGTAAATACATACAACAAGGGACATACAAATGTACAAATTCTCCATGCTATTGCTATTGCTATTACAAATAGACACACAGTCCCGATTTTTTGCCTCAGTTCACACACACTCGAAAGATAATTAAATTCCGTTCAGACTTTCAGAGACTGAGAGAGTGAAAGTGAACCCCCGAAAAGAGTTGGATCTTCCCAAACATTTAAACATTTGCCATCCTTCACACTCACAAACTCACAAACTCTGTAGCAGTATCAAATTTTTAAGTTTCATGTGTCAATTTCATTCATTCTCTCATTCTCTCTCTGTCACTTTCTCACCTTTTTATTTATCTCCAAATTCAAAGTTCAATGAAACGTGTTGACAACTTTCCAAGAAATTCCCAGATTATTTTATTACTTTTCTCTTCTCCTCACCTTTCACATTTGATAGCCCACTAATGTACTCATCTTCCATTTTCAAATATTTTAATTCATTCATTCTTCTCTCCTCTTTCATCGGCTAAGTATTCCGCAAGTATTCATCTCATAATTAATAACCATTGTTATCCAACACCAACAAATGATCCCCAATTCATGGAGATTATCCAACTCCAACATAATGTACGTATATCGAGCAAAAAATAATAATCCTGTGTCAATTATTCATTTTTATTATGGAGTGACAAGGAGAGACATTCGCTAACTGTGTTCTTACAACCAGACGGTTGTGAGGATTTGACTTGGAAATTTTTGAAAGGGAAAGGCTTTGAATTTCAAGTGAAAGTGAAAGGAAAGAGAATTGGACACCTGTACATACAATACACTTTAGTCTACTCTCCTCCCTGCAAACTATGACGACTGACGACTTGTGCTCAAGTCAAGCGTTTCGTTTCTTTCTGTTAATTCTCTCTCTCTCAAATGCCTCGGGGAACAGAAGAACGATGAAAAGGCTTCATTTGTACTGCTTTTTCTTCATCCCATCCTCCAATTTTAGTCTCTGTCTCTGACGAGCGACGAGCTTCCTGCGTCTTCTCATATTAACAAACTTTGTACAGTGGATTTCAAAGTATTTTAGTTCCAGTTGAATTCCCCGTGTAAATTTGTTAATGCATTCACATGTCTTTTCTTTCCTTCATTCTTTGCAAGACGGCAGGTAAAATAAAAATGAAAGAATGCAAAAAAAAAAAAAAAAAAAAAAAGATGGAAGGAGAAGAAAAGAGATTTCTAATTCTTAATGTGTTATTTGAGTAATCCGTCGCTCTGTGAAATCCTCGTTTTTTTCTTCGTCTAAATGCGAACAATATCCATGTCGTTTTTTCAATTAAGCTTTCCCTATTGACAAATGTAATTTGAAACTTTTCCTCGTACTCGTAGATTCCCTGCCTGCGTGTGTATAGTTTTCACAGATAGAGATAGACGAACACACCTACACCTAAACACAGGAGGAGGAGGAGGACTTTTACTTTTGCTCGTTGTCGTAATTATCAGACTTAATCGTAAGTAACTCTAAGTCTGACTAATGTACATATGAGCTGTGTGAGCTCAGAACTCAGGAATGGAAGGAAAGGAAGGAGAAACTCAATAAATGTGTTGGTGTAATCTAAATATACAGAGCCAGACTCACCAGAGAGAGAGAGAAAGAGAGAGAGAGAGTTTTTCTTAATGAATGTATTTATAAATGTGACATAATTAGTGAACAGAGTAAATTCTTCTCTCCAGCTCTCTCTCTCTCTCTCTCCCTTCTCTTCTTTACTTTCTTGATCTCACGTACATGTTATTATGTGACCGACCAGGAGTTGGTCGTTGGTTGATGGGGTGAGTTAATCCGTTGTGTGTGTGTGTGTGAGTGTTTGCCTCTGTGTATGGAGAAACAAATCGGGTTTTAAGCCCGAAGCAAAAGTAATTTTGCCAACGAGATAAACGAAGTTTTTCCCTCATTTTGGTTTGTATTCTGGTTCGGCTTCTGATACTCCACTTTCATTTCATAACGGCAGGAATAGGAGAAAGAGCCTTCCTTATTCTTTTTTTTTTTTTTGCCCCTCTGCAATTTCTCTAGTCCTCCCTGCTTTTCCCGGCCACACGAATCCGCTCAGCTCAGCTCAGTTTGAGTTTGGCCCCAACAACATTTTCCCAAAGAGTTTCCAACGAGAAAGAGAGAGAGAGAGAGTAAAATGAGTGTAAATTGCAGGGATATTAGAGGATTAGGAAGTTTGTAAATGAGCTCTAGTAGCATCCAATCCACCTATAAAATAAACTTAACAAGCATTACGTGAACTGAACGGCTCTATTCTCAATTTCTATCCAATACGGAATGTCCTACATATTCTCCATTACTTCCGCTATCTCTCTCTCTCTCTCTCCCATACACAAACACACCACCATCTCATCCTCACTTTAAAATTTCCTCACCTTCCCACAGTATATAGACAACAACCAAGGCAGAATGAGAGAGAGAGCGACACAGGTTATCATTCCCTCCTCTCATTTCCATTCGAATCCATCTAGACCGAAATGCCCCATAAAATATCCACACACACACACACTCTCTCTCTCTCTTTCCCATCTACTCAAATACGAATAAAAACATAAAAACACAAATGCCACTGTGCCGATATCAACATTCTACAATCTCCAATGTGTCTCATCACATCCATTATGTCTGTTGTAATAATATGCCCAGGGCTAGAAACTAACGAAGCACGTTCACCATATTTCCTTCGTGTATTTTCTCGAGTCGAGTTGAGCATTCACATTCGCCGCTTTTATTGTCCTTTACATGTACCATATATTTTATACGAGTATATATACTAAGTGAATGGGGAAGAAAGTTTGTCCGTCTCCGTCTTTTTACTGTTACCGTCACTGTTACTAATCAATAGGAGAGAGAGAGAGAGAGAGAGAGAGAGAGAAAAAGAGAGAGAGAGAAAAAGAGAGAGAGAGAAAAAGAG
>JAIUND010000829.1:0-50674 GCA_034699125.1 Gisinianus flammeolus | reverse complement strand
AGAGAGAGAGAGAGAGAGAGAGAGAGAGAGAGATTGACTGTACATGTACATATAGACATAGAGAGATAGAAAGAGAAAGAATACGAAAATTCAAATGGGGGGAGAAATAGTAAATGCTGACTGCCAACTGTCGCAAATTCCAATTTCAATTTAGATGCATTTGCAACGGGATGATGACAAAAAATGTAATAATATTTGGATTCAGAATGCCAAATGTAAAGATTTATAAATATTAAAAAAATGAATGCCAGTTTTCATTATTGAGTCTCCATTGAATTATCATTCCATTGAATTCCGGCATGAATGTTTCTGATGTGTCTTGTTTTATGTATATTGTATGCAGATGTATGAAGATGGACATGCTCTTGTCAGTCTTCATTATTACACACATAGTTTATTTCGTACTCCCATTTCGTTTTTTATGTATCGTATTTACGAACTTGGACTTGACATTGGGAAATATCCTGCGATGTCGCTTGACCATGTAGATGTGAGATTCTCGGATCGATAAAATACTGTACGGGAAATAAAACGGGGGAATTGAAAAAGGTCAAATATGTTTAGATTATCTAATCTCCCGATAGTTCCGACGGTACTATCTCAATACATTCATCAGTAATGCCTGAGCAAAGTGACAGCTTGTGGTTTTATATGAAATGTCTTTTGTGAGTCATGGGATTTTCTCTCTCTCTCTCTCTCTTCCTTTCTCGTCTCGGAGAAACTTTATTGTCCTATTCCTCTTCTCTCGCTCTCTCTCTCTCTCCCTCTGTTTCATTGGGAAACCTTGAAATCATCGTCATTGCATTCCCCAATATTCCAAACAGTCTAAAGAATAAACACAAGAAAAGTGCACAAACTTTATTTAAACCAAATACATTCCCTTCAAAATTAAATTAGCTCAAAAAGAAGTAGACTAAACAAAAGTTGCTCGGTTTATTTTCTATTAAAAAAAAATCAAAGCTTTACAAATCTGCCATAAACAGCTATAAATTATGTTGGGATGATGAAAAATTCAAAGCTCAAAACTTAGAGATGAAGTCAAAAACGAGAAGAAAGCCCATCGTTTTATTTTTCTTGTCTTTGTTGACTCTCAACTCTTCCCAAGTACGAAAAAATACAGAGAGAGAGAGAGAGAAGAAATCTCTTTTTTTTAAAAAAAGAAAATTCCCTTGGGAAATCCAAATGTTTTAATCGTTAAATGTTTCAAGACAGTCTTTTGTGATGCCAAAATACACAATGAGTTTCCTCAATTCTTTAGTCATACAGATAGTTTAAGCCTCCGTAAGAATCCTTCCTTTAGTTCCGTTTCTCATTCTCCTCTTTCGAATACCGAATAAGATTTGTTTGATTACAGGTAGTAGGTTTTTGCTCGGCTGTAAAGTTCCGAATAATTCCTATGATTAACTAAATTTTACACGTCTCTCATCCCTCAATTTCATTACAAAGCTTTTCGAGACTTTCGCATTCACATTTGCATTCTAAATTTGAAGCATCTATGTATATACGAAACAAAAACAAAACCAAGGGCATAAAAAAGGGATTCTGTGATGAGAATAACAGATAAGGATTTGTGTCTACTGAGTTTGACCAGTCTCATCTCTTGGCATGGCAAAGAATATAAGTAAGGGCTATAACTATATATATAGTTTCAAACATTTTTTTAAAAAGCCAGACGACAAGAGTTCCGTGTGCATAGCCTGCATCTGCGTCTGATGGCTTCCCAAATATGAGTATCCAGTATCCGCAAAAAAAGTACGATAAAAGTGTCTTGATAGTGAGTGTAAGTGTTGAGGTGGCTGTGTTTGGATTCTGGATGACAGAAGCAGTGCAGTTATAGAACGAAAGAGAGAGAGAGAGAGAGCGTGTGTGTGTGTGTGTGAGAGAGAGAGAGTTAAAGTTAATGGAACGACAAGTGCTAAAAAACAGACGGCTTAATCTGGTTAAGCAAATAAAAATCTTTACCTTGGCCAACTACTACCGAGTATGAGGAGTTGAGTTTGGAGTCGGCAGTCAGCGAGAGTTTCGAGGATGATATGAGTAGCACCATTTTTTTTCTCTCTCTCTTCTAGTTCTCTATATACTGCCTGCCACCTCCATGTTCATGTTCGTAGACATTAGAGGTAGGTATATGTATGTATACAAGACGAAAAGTGCAAAAGTCAATGGGCAAACTTAAACTTACGGCTGAGAGTTAGAGCTGGAGCTATGGAACTAGAAGAGGAAGGAGAAAAAGACAGAGAGAGAGAAAGAGGCCCAAGATAAGGGAAGGGAAAATGGCAAGTTTGCAAAATTTATAGCTTCACTTATGGCTTATGAAGGCATAAAACTAGGGCAAAGACCAGCAATAGCAAACCCAAACTTATGTCAGCCATGACGATTCAAAGTCAAGATCATTTCATTATTACCATTTTTTTCTTCTAATACCATCTCTGGCATCACTTTTTCTTCCTCCCCCTCCTCTCTTTTCCTTTTCTTGGCTTCAGTTTTTTTTGGCTTATCTCTCTCCTGTTTATATCTGTATATTTATTTGTATTCATCCGTAGTACACAGCTACAGATATTTTGTTATCCTTGTGTACAAACTTCAATGTCAAATTATTTTAAGGAAAACTTCCCCCCCAAAAAAAACCAAATAAAATCTAAATAAATATCCCTATTTTGTAGTAGTTTTGTAGTTTGAATTTTGTATTTTTTGGAAGTTTGGTTAAGAAAACACGGAAAAAGTGTTTGATTTTGTCGTTTTTTTGTGTGACGGGGTATCCTCCAGTGACGTGAATCCTGTAGGGAACTGAACTGAGAGAGAATCAAAAATGTTGAATGTGGGTTTTTTTTCCTTGACGGGAAATCTCTGAGGAGCCATGAGCTATAAAATGTAAACTGTAGTGTGAAGGAAATGGTCCATTGGATTGCTCCTCAGATTGAGATTGGATAGAAAAAATTGTAAAATCTGGAGGAGGAATATTGAAATGGAACCATCACACAGCCACAGCCACAGTCAGAGAGAGAGAGAGAGAGATACCATCCTCACGATGCGCGACACTTTGCCATATTGAAAATCGAATATGCAATATATTTTTGTCTGTGGAAAAAAATTGGGTTGCTTTGGATTTGGAATTTTCTGAATATTCTCCATATGGAATTTGGAATCCGTTCCTTCATTCAATATTTCCTATATATTTTTTTTGTACACTCGTAATATATATATATAGGTATCTATAGTGTTATTATTATATATATTTTATGCGTGCATGTGCATGTACAAAATGTTTCATATCCAAATCACGACAGTCTATGCAATCTACAATCTACACATTGACATCCCAACTTTACTTTATATTTTATCCTTCATTTTTTATGACCATGGTGACTCTCTCTCCAATCATTGCATCTCCCGTTTGTCATCCCAATTTTTTTCCTACTCCATTTCTCTAAATTCTGGACATTTGAAAAATAGATATTATATGCAACTGCATCGACTAGAAAACTAGAAACTAGGAACTATTCAAATATGTATTCAAAATCCACAAAAAGAAATTCCGAGCAAGTAATGTGTTCATTTTACATTTTCATTTTCATATTTTACACGAGGGAATTTTTATCTGTACAAATCCACATGAATGGAAAGTTTCCATGACGAAAATGAGAACTTTTCCGCACACTTAACCTCATTCAGGTTGATTCCTTTACCTATATATACGCAACTAAATGTACGGCGAGAAAACGGTATGGAATTCTATATCTAGATTGGAGTTGGAAAATATTTGAATTCAAATTCAAATTCACTTCAATGCCAAGGGTGCAAAAAAAATAAAAAGTAAAGTCAAATTTTACACTATAGCATAAAAGAATAATAACTCACTCAAAGGAAAGAACTTTGGTTTGTGCCAAATGGGAAAAAATCCTGACGAGAGAGCGAGAGAGCGAGAGAAATTTGAGATTTCTCCGAGTTTTAGTGGAATGTGGAATATAAAAAAAAACACATCACTGCACCTAAACGGAAATGGACAAAGTACAAAGTTTTTTTTTACTATAAGGAAAAGTTGTAATCCTTACAACTGAGAGTTGAGAGCTGGGAGCTGAGAGCTGAGAGCTGTGAGATCGGAATTAGAATTAAAGTAAAATTTATATATACATATATATATATATATACATCTATAGAGTGAAATTGCAGGGAAATGTCAGTTATGAGATTAAAACTACAGGGAAAATCTGACAGTTTTGAACGAGGAACGAGGAAAGTCCACAATTTCCAAGTCCCAGTTTAGAGTCAAGAAAAAACTTTACTTTGGGAAAAACGGAAAGCGATTTTTTTCTTTTTCTCTCTTTCTCTCTTCCTCCACCTCTTTTTCTCTCACAAGTCAGCAAGTCCAAAAAAAAGTCACTTGAAATCCTTCAGAATAATTATGAAAGGGAGACAAAATACAATTTGGTTTTTTTGTATTTGTTTTTCTCTAAAAACCCAAGTTCATTTCTGGCATCAATTTTATTGTAGCTCTAAGCAAGGTGAAAATAATGAGATGAGGATATAAGAAAAAGGGACAAGAAGAACATGAGGAAAAAAAAAAAAAATGATACAGTGTGTGTCTATGAATGAGATGAGTTTGTTTTTGTTGTTGCTATTGATGTTGTGATGCTTCCTACATGTGAGATGATTAAATCTTATTGAGGGGAACTAATGAATAATGAAAAAGAAAGCAAGTAGAGCTGTAAAAGGCAATTGGGATGAAGATGAGAGGAGGAGGAGGATTCACATGGCGATTGCAATTATTCTCTTGTCTGTACAACTGCAATTAGTGCACTAAATATTCATACAAATACACAACAGACGCACACACACATCCACATGTTCAATGTTCTCAGCATCTCAGCTGACGATGAGACTGCAAGAGAGAGAGAGAGAGAGGGAAAGGGAAAAAAATTGTTTCAAGTTTCAACTCCCAATTCAAGAACAAAGATTTCACTTTATTTAATGAAGAATTTTTTAATTGTACAAATGCATTTGTCATTTTTGTGTATCATCAGTTCAACTGCTCACTTTAACAACTCGACATTGTGATTGTGATTGTGCAGATACAGAAAACAGAATTTCAGACTACAAAATACCACAGTTGAAGAGTACAAATACACACGAGAGTCACAATCACAATGTAACAAGGGGATTTAAGCGTAGGTATATGTATAAAAAAGATATCAAGAATCAAGACTGAAGAACCAAGTTGAGAGTGGAAACTCTCAACTTCTTCAACTCAAGAAAGGATGTCATTGGCGTTTTGTCATCTCAATGGCGAGGGTAATGGTAAATTCAACTAATGAGAGGTTGTGTTGTGTGTACTTTACACAAGGCGACACAAGTAGAAGCAGAAGTAAAACCATACACCGTTCAAAAAAAACGTAAAGGAAAAATATCTGGTACACGTTGAAATGGGAAGAGCAAGAGCAAAGGCAAGAAAGTCCTGAGTGTACGTTTTAGCATGCAAATACTAGAGATAGGGAGAGATGAGACGTAATGCAGAGTCATAATAATTGGACTGTCGCTTCCATCTCCTTTTTCTCTCTCTCTCTCTTTCCTTTGAAATGTCTTTTTTTACACAGTGTAACTGTAACAGCATCAGCAACAGCTCGCAAAAATCTCAAAGAAGAGAGAGAACTCTCGCTTAAAACATCCAGATTTCTCTTGACATTGAGTCATCTTATAATATTCAAATTTCGAAGTCGAATTCGAATTCGAATTCGAATTTCAAACGTCTCCACTAGAATGAATTTCTTGAATGTACCTACTTCTTGAAAAGTCTCGCTACTGTTGTCTACTTTGTGGAGGTAATGGACGGGAAGGTAGTCTAATTTAATTTAATGACGTTTTTCAGCGGTATCCTCACGTTTGCCCTCTTTCTATCCGTCTCTCTCTCTCTCTCTCTCCCTCTCTCTCTCTTTTCATGTCTTTTCTAGTTGGCAATGACATTTTCCATTTTCATTGCATTTGAAATTCGCTTATCGTTTCTCATGATTTTCTATATTTTATACACAAAAAAATATATATAATTCTGTCAGATATTTAATTGTCATGTGATACGCTTGCTGAATCCACGTTGGTTATTGGTTTGTTGGGAATTGGGATTTTGAGGATTCGCTAATCATTTCTCAAATTAAATTCATTCTCTTTACCATTCTAATTCCAGTTTCTCGTTTGGAGTTTCAATTCATTTTACATTGTATACAAGTTTGTTAAATGTGCATTTCAAGTAGATGAGAGTCAAGGACATATTGGTAGAATTCTCATGGCATGATCGTGTATATCGTGTATATGCAGAATCAGAATAGACTGAGAATATTTGTTGATCCTTGGTTATTGAAGAGCGATCTTGTATTGGGACGTAAGTGTATGTACGATTAAATTAACCCAATTCCTTCAGAGTAACGTCTCAGGTAGAAAGTCAAAGGTTGGAAATTGAGAATGATATCTAAATTATTATAATCATCTCCTTTGTCTGTTATATTCGTACCAAGTCTCAAAGTTCTACCAGGGAGATAGAGAGAGAGAGGAAAACGATCGGGAAAATTGCCAAAACTATGTACAGAGGCATCATACAAATTCAACTCCAAGAATCCTACAGGAAAATTATTATTGATCAACCCATTTCGTCGCAAGTCACAGTATACAAAGTGATATCCTATAAAAAATATATATATACTATATACTTAATTTAAACTTTAAATGTACTAATTCCTACTACTAAAAGTAACTAGAAAATTTGTCGAAACGTTCCACGGAAATCTTATCTCATGAGATATGTAAATCCATGCATTCGTTTCCCTTTGTATTTGTACTTACCATATACCATGTACATTTGATTTTACCTCAAGATTGTCTTGTTCAAAGGGATATTCAAATTCAAATTCAAATTACCTGGTCCTATTTCTCTCTCTTTTTCTCTGTCAATTCATCTAGTGTTGCATTCATTGGCTGCTTGCTGTTTTGTTATATTACTCGAAACTGGATTTTAAAAGTATTTGAATGTTTTACTGGTTCACCCTCATGATCAGTCCTCTCTCTCTCTCTCTCGTCTCTTCTTTTCCCTGTCTCTGTCTCTAAATTTAGATATTTTAACCCACAGGCCGACCTATATCTTTCACACACACACACACACACACACATAGAAAAAACGTACATGTATACTTCCGATACACAATTATATGCTCAAATGTGAATGTATTATCAGATCAGTAGAGTAGGCAGGAGAGACTCGCTCATCTACATATCCCTAAACTGATGGTACACTTTTGACGTAGGTACGTCGTATTCTTTTTCTTATCAACAATTTCCTTTGGTATTCTTCTCTCTATTCTGCACATATATACGAATCCCAATGTGGATAATGGATCCCTTACTTTGTGCCTTCTTTTTGTCTTGTCTTACTCTTAGTCTCACTCGTTAGAATATTTAAATATGTAGGTACGTATATACGATGTAGGTTTGTAGGAAGTCAATGCATGACCATGCGGGTAAGTTTTCATTTTGCTGATGGTTCACATCTTTTTATGCTGCGTTCAAGTTGAATGTTTTGAATGTTGAATTGTAGCCGTCGTATTATCATAGGAAATGCAAGTAAATAGGAACTAAAAACTCAGTAAAGGATTAGTCCATGTGTATGATTTAAATGGGGATACATATAAAAATGCAGCTACTGTGGGTACATATATGTATGTACTTTGACTTTAGATGTATTAGATTGTATGTAGATGTAGACGAAGAAGGAAAAGCAAAGACTTTTTACGCTTTGACGTTACATACGTACATACACTGTACATCGTTGTGTATATCTGTCTGTCTGTACTCTCTGTACATATGGGGACTCGATGCTCAAACTTATCTTTTGGCCTCTTCTATAGTCCATATTCATATCTATTCATATCCATATCCATGTAAGATCTACAGAGAAAATTAGACTTCCTCTCTTTCTCTCTCTCTCTCTCTCTCTCTCTACTACTACTACTACTAGAATAACTGGCACTTTGCTCTGTAGTTCGTTGTTCGTCTTCGTCTTGGTCTTCTCTTATGATTAGACTGGTGTGTTTGCGGGAGTAAGAATACAAGCGTTGTTGGAACGTATACAATAGTAAGATATACATGCTATACAGAGAAATATAGAGCTATTATACAGATACAGTTACAGATACACGACACAAGTTTCCCTGGTTCCCTCACGTTAGTTAGTCGTTCGACTTTTCAAAGTGTGTGTGTGAGTGTCTGTCTGTGTTGCCCGTTCCCTTTTTAAGATTACAAGACAAGAGAGATGAGGATTTGGAAACTTGTGACTTGTGAGTCTCATTTAGAAGAAAAAAAAGAATCTTGCACACACACAGTTTCAGTTTCGGCTCACTTCAGTTTAGTTTGAACCCCATTCTTCTGACGATGAGAGTCTTTGAGAGAGTGTACAATAGAAACGGCGGTGAGATTTTTGACTGATTTCCCTTTGGCAACAAGGAACAACACACAGCATTACGTATATTTCATGGTACGATATATTCCATATACTCTCTTTTCACTTGAAACTTCAAAATCCTACAGAAGAAACAGAAGAAAAAAAGCCGGCGGACATTTTGTGAGCTGTGAAATATTGACAGGAAATTCATATCCACGAAGGGGAAATTCAAGTATTAATTAATAGAATCAAATAAATCATTTCGGATCATTCGGACGTCATAATAATAATTAGGATTAATATCCGTTCAAATTTCGGAGGAAAGTGCAGTAAATCATTTGCAGAGAGAGAGTAAAAATTAATTAGCAATATTGTTGTTTTTATTTTGTGCTTCCACTTCAAATTCGACGGCCGACGGAAATGAATGTTTAAAATCGTCATCGTTTTGCTGCAGTCAAGGGAAAAGATTCAATTCAGCACTGTTTTGTTTTGTTTGTTTATTGTTTACGTACTGTCATTGGAATGGGAATTGAGATTTACAATTTACACACAGAGTACAAGTGAAATGGAGACGTAAGTATAGAGAAATGGAGAGTCAGAGAGTATATAAATTTGTACTGCTCTCACACAAATGCTAATGTGTATTGAAGACTGACGAGTGCAGTTGCAGTTTTTTTCATTTAAGAGCCGCAGTGTGCAAGTGGAGCTCATCGCTCAAAAGTGTGTTGGATATCATGGACTTTATTTATGATTTCATTCGGCTTTGCGTAACCGACATTGTTTTGTTTATCTATCCCTATTTGCGACGGGGTTGAATGCAAATGGAAATGCAAGCAAGGATTTTATTTCCAATCCCACGTATATATGTTCAGAATTTAAAATGAGAGTACAAAAGCAAGAGGAAGAGGAGCAATAAAGTGTTAAAAAAATCATCACAAGCCAGTCTCGTATTTTTCATTTCCCATTTCCAATTTCACCAATTGATTTCAAGTTCGAAGGGAATCTCCTCATCTCCCATTTCCACAGTGTTAGACGACCGATATCTCTATTTGAATCAATATTATTATCCTCAGCCACGGTTCATTTGATCCCAAGTTTTGTTTTCTTTGGAACGATACAACAAAAAAAAAAACCTTCTCTCCACACGGATGTACAGATAAAGCCGGAGTGTACATACTGAAAGTGACTGTTTAGATCTGGAGAGAGACGATCGTCTAAAAGTTCTTGCATATATATAAGTACTCGGCCATTTGTTCCTCTCGATTGGTTTTCGTCAATTGTCAATTGTGAAGTGTTACATTTACATGTACTCTATGCACTTTGTCTATACGTAAGATATATTTTGTTTATGTAATCAAAATCCAAGATTGGTAATTTGAATCATGTTTTTTTATTTTATATATAATACTCACTTGACTTGTCAAAACTCTTACTACGTATACGTACGATAAATAAATCAACGGAGGATATTTGAATTTGTATTTGAAGAAGCCATTTGGTGTTGAAGATATATTGAAAATTGAAAATGGGAAAGGAGGCTCACTAGCACACAGATAATGGCAATGGGAATTTGATATCACATATCACCAACCAATCTCTTTGTGATATTCTCAACAAATGTTGACTGGAAATTGACTGTGTAGTCAAAATATATCTACATAAAATATAAAAAAAAATACATACGATCGTGCTGTATTATTCCCGAGAATCCATCACAATTACCAAACCTGGTAATGCTGTGGAGACT
Source organism: Gisinianus flammeolus (assembly GCA_034699125.1). NCBI lineage: Eukaryota > Metazoa > Arthropoda > Collembola > Symphypleona > Katiannidae > Gisinianus > Gisinianus flammeolus. Next base: position 40,508 of record JAIUND010000829.1, on the reverse strand, counting down.
GAGATTTTGATTTTAGAATTTCCTATGTATACAATAGACTCTCTTTCTCTTATTTACAGTACAGGAGTCTGTTGAGTTTATCGGTTATCGTTAGTAGTGCTGCTTGCTGGTGCTGGTGCAAGTCAGGATTCAAAAGTTGCCGTTTTGTAATTTGATATGAAGAGTATAGTTGTAGTTGTAGTTGTCGATTATAGCCGTGTATACTCTCTCTCTACAAACTCAACTCATGTGCCTCATTGACGACTCAAATGCTCTGTAGATATACACACACATTACTTTAATACATACTCCAGTTTGAAAATAACTCAAAAGTTTTCTCTCACTCTGGCTTTGATAAAAAGTAAAGTGCAGTCAGTCGGCAGTCAGTGCTTTGGGATCGGATATTGAGAATCGTTAAGGGAATTTCTAAGCATGTGAGCAGAGCACCAACTGTACTAATACAAATAAGATAATCAAAGTTCGAAAATCTCCTGGAATTGTTTACTTATTTACTTTTTCCACAAAGTGTTGTCAATTTCGTTGTAAATAAGTTAAATTATCAAACGTATAGTGACATCCACAGCCGGAGGTAGAGAAGTTTACTTAAATGAATCAATAGAATCAACAACTGTAATTGTATATTACAGATAAAAATTACAGTGAAATTCAAAAGTGGAAATTGGGAAATTGGGAATTTGTAAAAGGAATTCTGAATGAGAGAGAATAAAAAGTGAGTTGCTTTTCCGACTGTCAAAATCAAAGTGTGTGTGTTTTATTGAGTTGAATTGGAATTGGAATCGAAATCGGAATTGGGGGAACAAAAGTGGAAGTTAAGGAGAGAAATCTCAAAGGCTGACTGGAGTTTGTGTGTCAAAGGACTCAAAAGTGTCAACTTTTGGACCCAGTTGGAAGACAAATAGTGTGTGTGTGTGTGTGTGTGTGTGTCAATGTCAACTCACTCACACAACCTGAGTGAGTTTCAAGTATACATATAGAACTGTGAGTCTAAATTCTAATTTTAATTTTATCGTCAAGTATAAAAAGCACTTTGATATTGAGCTCTCTCAGTTTACCATCAACCATCATAAACAGACAGGGAGAGAAAATACGGGAGTCGTTCTCTCATTGAGTCTTTGACGACATTGTGTACAAAATACTAAATACACACATTTACATACATGTTTACTTATAAAACCAACCCCTTCTCAAAACAAATGACAAATGGGAAGAGAGAAAGAGAATTCAAATGTGTAGAATTTTGGAATTGAAATGAGAATAAATGGAGACTAATTGATTACAACAACTTTGGGAAATCTCAAGAGCTGTCGTTCACGTGTAACTCAAAGCATTTCACTTTACTTTCTCACTCTCTCTCTCTTTCATTCTCCAGTCTACAAGTTTTCAACGCGGGAATTGAAAACCTCTAATGGGAAATTAAACAGTCATTTTAATTTCAAGTGTTTGAACTCTCCAAGTTTTTTTTCTCCTTCTGGTGCTTTCATTCAAATACACTTACCAGTTTTCAGTTTTCCTCAACCGACTAAAAGATACAAAATATCTGTATATCTGTGTATCTGTACATCCTCAACGGCGGAGTCTTTTTGACTCTACAAATAAAATATAAAAAATATTGTGCTCATTAAGAATTTTCGAGTTTTTTTGTGTGTGTGTCGGAGAGAGAAAAGGAAAGTCCGTCCGGAGCATCAAAAGCAAAAGTTGGGGAACATTTCAAGATTTATCGGGAGTTGCTGCTTGTGCTGCAAATTTCTCTCATCACATATGATGCTGGGACGTGCTCCGAAATTTCAATGAGACTCCTTCATTTCTCATATTGAGCGGAAACAAGAGAGGAGAGAAAAGAGAGAAAAGAGAGAAAAGAGCGAGCACCAAAGAGTGAGGAATTGAAGAAAACTTATCGTTAGAGAGAGAAAGTCCATGTTTTCCATGCGTGGCCTCATATTTTATGTGAGACTGCTCATTTTCCATATGTACCAGCACGTGAAGTGAGAAACGTATGAAGAATCACCAAGGATTTTTTTGCTCACCAAATAATCTACAATCTACAAGGTAGAGAAAATCTACAAGTCTAACAAGGAAATTTGTTTTTTCAACATTGGAAGAATATCAATTTCTAATTTAATTTCACATGTGATTTTGATACGGAGGGAATTCAGAAGTGAAATAATATGAAACATTTTCTGTAGCCTTCCTATGAACTTTTTTTTTGCTTAGTCTTTTGGATTGATATTTTAAATTGAAAATTGAAAATTGGAGACAAAAGAGAAGAAAAAAAGAACGATATTATGGATTAAAATGGGAAATGAAGGAAATATCCAGGTGGATTTGTATGCAAAGGGAATAGTGAAGCTACGTTACGTTATCTTGAATCAAAATCATAATGAGTACGGCGGCTATGAGGATGACATTGTTGAATGACAAGGGCCAGAGGACAATGTCATACAGTAGTAGTGAGGATGTGGAGATGCAAGTCATGGGGAAAGTCCCAAGTCAAATTGAAAATCAAAATTCAAATAGTCGACGAGGAAATTGGAAAGTGATGGAACAAGTTGAGTCAGTTCAATTGAAATCTAAATCCAAATCTAGTTTAAATTCAATGGAGGACTATGGAAATTCAAATTCAAATTCACAGCAGTCAAATGGAGCTGCTCCTCCTGACTTTTTTACTATCAAGTCACCACAGTCCACGCAACATGAACAGCAGCAACAGCAGCAACTGGTGACCGATAAGAAGAAGAACGAGGAAAGAGATAGAGATAATGCGAGTCGTCTTCGGCTCGGAAACTTCCTACGGCAACTCAAATGCTCTGGCTACAAAAAGGTATGCATCAATAAATATATGCATTCATCTTCATACACATTCTACATATTTTCCCTCCCATTGAGAAGCTTTCCATTTTTCAAATACGTTATAAACAAATCCATTGCAGAACTTGATTTTTGTCAATAAGGTTTCCGATGGAGACAAAAAGCGTATATACGATATTTACGAGTATATGTTTGATTTTTATCCTTGGGGAAATTCATTTATTTAAAGTCAATTTCCAAATCTACAGTTAAAATAATACAAATATGAACTTTTCTCGTCCATCCGTAGAAGAGTTTTATGAAAATTTCACATTTTACTGAAGGAAAAAGGATTTTGGAGTTCATTTTCTTCTGGATGCTTCTCACTTTTGTCGTTGGACTCTTCATTTTGATTTTCATATCCTCATTCTCTGATCCTCGTTTTCGTTCGCGTTCTCGTTCTCACCGGCCACATGTTCATTGAGCTCACTTGACGATGATGATGTTGTGTTGTATTTATTGTGGTTTGCCAAAAAAAAAATAGAAGAATACAATGAGGATTGTTGTAAATTTCTTGGAAAAGTCCATTGAGTTGAGTGCTGGTGTGTCGGTGATCTGGATGTCATAATCATTATCATTATCGTTATCGTTACTTTTACCATTCACCGTCACCATCAACTCTACACATATAACACACAACACCAACACACAGTGCATCGTTTTGAGAGTTCCCAGTTCAAAAAATTGTTGTGTATAGATGAGTAGATGTAGAATTGTAGACAAAACTTACAGAATGAAATCACTGAGAGACGGAGAGACTGCTATACAACGAGAATGGAAAGGAAACTGGAGCCTTGTTTTATAGCGTGTATTTCCTTGCTTGTTGTTTGTCGTTTGTTTATGTCGGTGTCTCTGTCTCTGTCTCTGTCTGTGTCTGTATTTTTGTTTGTGTGGGACTTTTGTACAGAGCATTTTAGATTTCACTCTAAGTTCATGATGATTTCCTTTCCACTTGAATTGAAGATGCAGTAGTCAGTAGTCAAAATCCATGGCATAGTAATCCTAAGCGACTCGGAATATTTAGAATTTAGAGTAACGTGTATGTGTGTGTGTGTTTGTACATGTACGTAAGTAGGCTATAGGAAATAGGAAATAACATATAGCAAAAAAAAAGGACAGTCCCTTTTTATTAACATTTTGTTAGCGGAAAAAATCGGAGACTTTTGTACTCTGTACATCTACATATATAGTCTGTAGTTGCAGACAATGCAGCAGGCTTGAGCTCATTGTATAATAAAGTGTGATGTTGTAAAGAAAAAGTTTTTTCACCGACAATGTTTATTACTACGAGATAGTTTTCTTCTTCTTATTCTTCTTCTTCTTCTTCTTTTACTTCTTCGTCATATTGTGAGGTTAGACTGTTAGAAGAACGGCGAAAGAAGGGCAGTAGAGAGTAGAGAGAACGATAAAGATATATTCACATTATGTACTTTCATTGAGGTTTTTTCCAAGCTATACCTATACATATGGAAAAGGAGAGAGAGAGAGAGAGGCTTTCCGTTTCATAAAAGGTGTATGTGTACGGGTCAAATTTCCAGTTACCACAAGAGAGAATGACAGAACTCATTCACGGCCAGAGTCAGATTGTTATTATTACCTATTACTTATAGTTTATACTGATAGAATGTACGATAGAATTGCATGTGTGTGTCTGTGTGTGTGTCTGTGTGGATTATAATAGTTGGAAAGGTAGTCGTGGAATGACTGTGGGGAATGGAATAAAAGCGAGTGTGACTTTTGCGTCTGACTTTGACTCTCTGCTCTGACTCTCTGGGAAATTCAATGCATGATTTGAATTGCCGTGTAAATTGTCTAGTTGTTGTAAATTGTAATTGCTATCACTGTGTGTAAATTGTAAATAATTGTAAATTGAACCAGAAAACTCGTACGCATCTATACGATTTGAGCACTTAGGTGTAGAATGTGTGTAGACTCATAGCGGGTTTTTTTAGCTTTGATATGTAGTACATATAAGTACTTATGTAGAGAAGTAATTCTCAAATTTTCGTACACATTCAGACTTCAGACTCATCGTCAGAGACGTAATATGTAATTCACATTTCCCATTTCACATAGACAAGATGAACGTTTCATTTTCACAATATTATATAGAGACAACAATCAACGAGTCATTGGCCTTTCTTTTTCTTTCATTTTTCCATCATCATCATCATCGTGTTATGATTTCTTTTCATTTCATTCCATGAACATGAAGAATCAAAGTCAAAAACTTTAAAAAGTTGAATTTGGACTTCTTAACATGTGCACACATAACTTGGCTTTAAAATCAAAATCATGTGACATTCAATTCTGCTGGTTTGACAAAGAAGAAGAAGGAGGGGAAAAAACTAGAAATCTCTGAGTCTTTATTTATTACACTATTTGCATTATTTATTATGTATATTTATTCGTTTCGTTTCGTTCCTGATCAAATATCAAAATCCCTTATCTCTCTACAGATTCGCTAATTACTTTCTTATGCTCCACAGCGTTGAGCAAATCACAAATCACAGTCAAAGTCAAATTCCAATATCAATACGAATACCAATTGGAGCAAGTGGAAAGGCGAAGGCGAAGAATCTCCTTTCAGGTTTTTCCCTATATACCTATATACTAAATGTAAGAACTCAATGGAAGGTGTAATACAATTAAACTCAATACCAGAAGATTTACCAGAAGATTTACCAGAAGATTTACTAGATAAAAATGTAACACTTGATAATTTCATTAAACTTATTTGTACACACTTACTAAATCTAAGACAAAATGTACATTATGTTAAAAAACCTACTTAGTAGTTATGTTACACCAATTTTTGTACGGTCTCGACTCGATTTCCTGAATTTTTATTAATCATTATTATCATGTATGTATGTATGTAATGTGTAGTGTCCGAACATGGCAGAGCAGTATTTTTTATGCTGAATGTTTTTGACAATAAAGCCAAATCAAATCAAATACAATTACAATTGAATCATCTACTAAAAGAGAGAGAGAGAGAGAGAATTTGCATATGATATTCAATCACAATTCTTATTAACTGTTAGGTAAAATAAAAAGATCTTTTTGAGCAAGGCGTATATTTTTTCAATAAATTTTTATGGATGAGCAGGAGTATTGACAATCGAATTGACTATATTGAATGTTGACTATTGGCAGCATGTGAATGTAGACTTGATTACAAATTCCAGACTGCAGCTGGGTGCTTCATGTTTGTGCTCATGTTGATTTGGTTTGGTTCGTTTGGTTGGTTGGCTTGACTTGGTTTGGCTGGTTGACGAGACAGGATGAAATGAAACGAGAAATCGCATGCAAATCGTATTAATTACAATGCAGATCAAATACCAAATACAAAAAATGGTATAAAACTCTCGATTCTCAATTCTCCTCGTACGTACAGATAGTTGGGTCGTCGTCATTGTCTGAGGATGATGTACCAAAAAACCAAAGGTGAAGTGAAAAAAGGTATAGAAAGAATCCTCTGTGTGTATAGGTAAAAAAAAAAAAATGTTAAAATCTCTTTTCACTTTCCTTTCATATAGATATGAATTATTAAATGTTAATTATATATAGGTAATTCCATTGTAATACTACAGAGGAGGAGGATGATACAATATATAGGTACAATGAGAAAATAAGAGAAAATATGTACATAGCAAATAGGAGTTGAAAGATGAGGAGGATGCTCATATTCAGGAAAAACAATGGCGTGTTTATGAAACTCCACCAGACTTTTGTGTATTATTATTATTATTCTTACTATTACCATTGCCATTACTATTACGAATTTATCAAAATTATTATTCCACATGTACTATATACAATGGAAAAGTAAAGGCATAGTGTATATACCTATACTAGACTATATAGGCATAAAATATTAAATGTTTTCCTTTCTTTTTCCTCAAGTTCCGTCGTGGTCTGATGGCAAATTGCATGTGTATATTCTCTATTCTCTTGGTAATTCGCCCATCTTTATTCGCTAGTCGTCAGTCCTCATTTTTGTAATTTAATATCCCTTCAATTTACAATTATTTTTATTTTATTTAATGTTATTTTATGTCATGGCAAGTATGCGGACGCTCTGTACCGTAGACAAATTCAAATGAATGAGTGAGGAACTTGAAAAAAAATAATCTGCAATCTGCAATCTAGGAACAATCCAACATTTTATTGATGCATTAAATCTCGTATGAATATATGAAAAGGAAAATGAAACCTTTTCATGTAAGATATGAATGTGAACTATGATGATGAATGAAAAGGAAGATGAAGATGAACCGTGTGTAGTTAAATTGTTTGCTAAATGGCAATTGTTTTCGTGTGTGGGTAATGTCCGCTTACGATTACAAGTTGGAATATTTAAGTATGTATGGACATTATAATACAGATAATAATAATAATAATAATAATAATGATGAGGGATGGAAATAGGAAATGCGGATGAAGAAAGTTGCCAATTGACTCTGTATAAAATCCCACGATGAATTACACATGCACATATACCGGCATGCATGCATTTACTTACTTATTTATGAGACAGAGAGAGAGAGAGAGAGGGAAATACAATGAAAACATTACCGCCGTTACAAAGAGTGTTCGGTCAATTGTTTTTGTTACACATGTGAAGATCCTTCTGCTTAATTTGAAATTTCCTTTTGTTCAATAGGTTAAACTTTTGCTAGCGTACGTCATGTCATTAACATGCAAATGAGCCTGCTTATTTATTTATGTTATACTTTTTTTTATTTCGTTTGCACTTTATTATTACATATCTGTATACCGATTCGTATGTTCGTTTCTATTTATTTTTTATACCATATAAATTATTGACAACGGTCAACGGTAAATGGTACAATAGTATGAAAATGTATGCACCGACAAGACAATGTGAAGTCAGTGGGATGTGGTTGAATTTCTTTCGCTTTTCCGCAATTTCCCAATTCACAATACTCAATACACAATACAATCCCATAAGTTTCCCTATTCCAACTCCCACATGGACCATGAATAAATTCAAAATGTCATTGGATTAGTAATAAAAACTAATTTGAATGGGATTTGATCGATAATAAAATGTAAATGTACATCCTCATAGACAAAAAATCCCTTTTGCCTTTTATTTTTATTAGCCTTTCCATTCATATGGGATATGATATCAATTTTTCTCATTTTTATTGAAGCAAGTTTTAAAAAATGTACAATTGGAAAAGGGAGAAAACGGCTGTGCATATGAAATATCTCCAAACTTTTAATTTTAGAAAAGCTACACGCAGACACAGACACAAACACACAATTACATGGGATTATTACGTAGTAGGAGTTTGACTAGTTGCTCGAATATTTGCATACACACATTTCATGTTTACCAGTAATTGTAAAATAAAATAATAAGGATAATTGTAAAGGAGGTTTTTTCGACTCAATTTTTTAAGTGTTTTTCCTCAATTGTTTTTTGTTTTGATTTTGTACGATAGAAATCTCCTCCGCCTGTTGTATCTGTAATATTGTGGATTGTTGATACGTATACAGTTGAATAATGGCGATGGTTTTAGTATTTGATACATTACGTTCGTATTACTTTGGTGGTAAAAAGGATGGTGTGGATGGATGTGGATATTATTCTCCTCTGCTACCACATTCTAAGTATCCGTATATCTGTGTATGGTGAGGATGGGGATTCGTGTCGAGGAATTCATTTGAGAGATTATATAATTTTGAAATGAGGAAAATGAATCTCAAACGAAATGCGGAGATACGGACTCTGAGAGAAGAAACAGACGTGGCTACGTGTGTTGTGTCTCTTTCTCTTTCTCTCTCTCTCTCTCATGTAGGTATAATCATGATACATAATACGGGTTTATTCTTCGCATAAAATAAATTCTTTATTGTTCACATTACTTTACTAGAAATCTGCCGAATTGTTTGAGGTTTTCAGAATTTGAAAGAGTTTTTACATTTTATGGTCGTGAAAATATTGTTGAGTCTGGAGTCCAAAATGCGTTGTACAAGTTAAAAGTTATGAGGACGCTTTGGGATTTTGTGGGTTTTTGTCTATGTGTGTCATTGTGTGTGGAACTTGGTCGTCGTTTCGTAGAAACAGAAACATGATTGTTGATTGTCAGTTCTATACTGCTGATTGTTTTGATGGCTACTCGAGATTCCTCTTGACTTCTCTCAAGCGAGCATTCCATGTGTTCTTTGCATATATATTATATCTACAGATTACATTACAGCAGTAAAATGTGAAATGATGAAAATTTCTCTTCAAAATTCTACATGCGGCTATACATTTTTGACTGTTTGATAAAATGTACAAAAATGACATGCGGAGTAAAAACAAATTCAGTTATTGTGGGACTTTTGACGACTTTCTCTGTCGAGATTTTTGGCTCAATATAAACAGAAAATGACAAAATCAATGGAAAAAAAGGAGTCAGGGATGAAATTTAAAATTTGTTTTCCTAGACAAAATGAAATTGAACGTGTAATCCATAAACATCAAAATCTAAAAATCCGAATTTGAATTTGGGTTTCAAATTTCAAATTTCAAACTCGAGATAAGAAAGTCTGAAGATGATCGTGTGAACGATGAAATACATGTAAGTATATTGTATAGGCAGTATGTGGCGTGTCTACTTAATTTATGCCCAGACATTTATCTGTAGGGAGGTAATTTCCCTCCTTTCGTGAAGAATCAGCTGGGAAATGCTTGGAGCAGAAACCTTAATAGAGATTATTTTCTTTTGAATATTATGTAATAAGAAATATTTATATGTAGAGAGAATTAATATCTGTACACATAGACATGTGACAGAAGCATTGTGCTTGGTCTATTGCCATAGGGAATGTGGGTGTTGTCTGTGGGCAATATTTTTATGTCAAAAATGGGTGACAAGAGATACTCAATCTTGAATGGTTCTTTTGCCCCTTGGTTTTTCGACAGAGTCAACGAGTTTTGGGGAGAGAATGAGAGAGAGAGAGAGAGAGAGAGAGAGGAAAGGGGGAAAAGACAGGAAGAGGAAGGAATCATACTTAAGAATCTTTAGATACATCTTAGCTCTCTGGGTTTTCCTTGGTAATTTGGATTTGGAGGATCTGACATGTCTCGTTCTTCTTCTTCTCCTTCTTTTTACTGCCCCTCATCCAAAAGTCAAAAGCCAAACTCCAGACGGAAAACGTGCATATACAGATATTCCCATTGCATTGTACACTTGAGCAGATATGAAGATGTATACATAAGAAAATATAGTAATGGATAAATATGTACATCGGATTTTTTGCAGTCATAATGAATCTATTGAATCTCAAACTGTGTACTTATTCTGATTCTTGCATATCGTATATACCGAAAATCCAAAATAGCATACCTAGTTATGGTTCTGCATTCACATTCAGAGCTGAAAATTCCAAAGAATTTCCTAGCACAAGTACAAGAAATAGCAGAAGCTTATCAGAGAATTCCTTAACTTTTTTTCTTCTCCTCGAAATGAAACTCATTAAGGATTTTTTTTGCAGAAAGAAACCATATATATCGTATATAATAAGCGTCCGTATGTGCATGCACATACGTTCATCTCTCTAGTTAACAGTTTCCACTTCCATATCTCCAATGAAGGTTTCCAAACCCTCAATTTTTCCAGACTCTCAAACTCCCAAACTCAACTTTTTCCCGGTTCCACGTGATATATTTTCTGGGATTGAATTGAGCGAGAGAAAGAGAAAGGGAAAGAGAGAGAGAGAGAAACAGAGAGCGAGGTTTGTTTGGCCTGGTTTTGATTTCTTTTGGATTTTTGTTTGATGGGATGAACACTCATAATTAATCGTTTGAACTTAATTAGGCGTCAAGTGAATTGATCACTTTGTATATAAGAAAAAAACTCTTGTCTTGTCATAGATGTATTTTCTCTAAAGAAAAGTCAGCTTGGATACTCAATTTAATTCTTTGAGGCGTCAGCAAACTGACAAAAGAAAACCCAGAAAACTCGGGAGTTTTGAGTTTTCATTTTTCATGCATAAACATTTTGAATATCCCCAGACGGTTTTGATATGAAGCTTTTTTCTTCTCCCTCCTCTCTCTCTCTCTCTCTCTCTCTCTCTCTCTCTCTCTCTCAAGTTTCCCATGGATATGCACACAAGAGAGCTCTTGTTTTTCTAATAGTGCATCTCATTGTGTGAGAGAACGAGAGAGAGAGAGAGGCCATTTGTTAATCTTAAAAGGTTATGTAAGGGGTTTGAGTTGGGGTTAAGGTTGGTCTGGGTCGGTGTGTCTGGACAGCCTCTAATTCCAATCCAAATGGCTCAAGTTTAAACAAATGTTTACTCTGAACAAATCTAAGATTACCAAAAAATACCAAATACCAAAACATAGTTCAAATAATACTTACATTTTGTATGACGATGACGAGAAACTACACTTTGACTTGGACTCGATGTGTATTTAAAAGATTACTTTATTTTTTTTCTCCCCGCACATCTGAATGTGAATGTGAGAGTCGTCAGAGACTTTCAAGTTTTAATCCTCTTTTCCGGAGCTGGAGAGAAATGTGGATCTTTAAAGATTGAAGATTAAAGATTGAGAAATGTTGTATGTCGTATCGATCCATGTCATTCCAATATAGAAACAGACAGAGAGAGAGAGAAAGAGAGAGAGATGGGAAAAAGCATCTTCAAAAATCAAAAGTGACAAGCATAAAATAAAAATAGGATATATTTTGGCTCATCCAGAAAAAACGGTGCACAAAAAAAAAAATTATCTAGAGGTAAATATTTTGTTATACAAAATTTCCTCCTTGTTTTTCCATAGTTTTTTTCCCTTATCTTTCCCAAAGGAAAAGAGAGGAAAAATAGATAGATACAAAAGGAAAGAGCCCGACAAGCTCAAGTTGAAACCGTAAACCGTTTTGGAATTGAGGCGGAACAAAATGCGTGTCATTCTAATTTGTAAAACCGAAAGAGAGACGGAGAAAAAGGGGACATTTGAGATTTTGAGATGTTGAGCGTGGGATTGAAAATAAAAATGGGGACTGGGGAAATGAAAATGACAAAATAAAGGATGAGTACGATGAAATTTGTACGGATATTTTCAGTAGTATACATATATACAGATATTAAAAATATCTCTCTTTTTTTTGGCAAACCTAGGACAAAATCTAAATGTGAACGAACGTGTGGTTCACTTAAATCTTGTTCTTGTATACTACAAAAAGTTTCCACTCACACGACTACATGAATAGACAACTCACAATTTACAATTTACATATCCCCAACATATTTTGTATATAATTTAAAGTTTACGCAGATGAAGTTTCATTACAGATTACGATGAGGATGTCCACAGATATATTTGTCAACATTAATTGGCAATTTTATTTTGGCCCATGTACTTTATCTCTTCCAACTATTTACGTAATTTTTTTTTTTTTTTTTTTGGTATTGTGTGAGAGATTTGACTCTTGACTTCTTTAACTTTTTATGTCTTTTGTTGCCGAACACACTATGGATTTTACCGTAGCGTGAAAACATGAGACAAAAAAAACATTGGATGAAAGTGGAACAAACTGACGACAACTACAATCGCAGTGACAAAGACAGAGATGAAGATTTAAATCCGTTTTTTTTTGTTTCGTTTCAGTTTACACTTGGCAAAATTCTTCAGTTGAAATACAAATTAACTGTATTTTCATATGTACACAAAAGAGGTGGAGTTTATATCCGTATAAAAAAACAACTTTTGGACAAATTCACTTTATTTAATCATTTAATTAAACTATGGGATGAACAAGTTTTAATTATTCTTTCTGCTTCGAATTTCACTAGTGCATACAAAAAAAGTAGACTCTACGTACTAAAAGTAGACTGAGAATACTATTGAGGATTTCAACTCATAAAAAAAATCGTTGGTTTCTGTTTCTACTTGGATGTCTCGAAATTAAAAAATAAACAGTTAAATTGTCCCCCATTTTTTTATTAATGATTACAAATGTGGCTAGAATTGTAAACATTTGATGCATTTACAGTCAACAGTCAATGTTTATCAGTTCTCTCTGTACAGTTTAGAATTTATAGAAAATATGACGCTCATCTCTTGTATACTGCAATATAATAATATATCGTCAAGTCGTCCACAAACCGAGAAAATTCTTCTTTGTTTTCAAAACTTGACAATCCAACACAATCCACACAAATCCAATGAGAGTTTTTGTCTTACAAAAAAACTTTCAGTTATCTTTATGAAGTACATAAAAGATTTTATGATTTTTTTTTTCATCTTGATATCTGTACACTGGAATTTTCTTATTCATTTCCACTTTTTTATTGGCAAATCTCATCCTTGTGAGCAGAAGTACATACATATACAATCGAGTGTACACACACGGTTTTATTTTCTTTCTTTCTTTCGTTCTTGACTTGACTTGACTTAACATTTATGGAGAGTGGAGAGCTATGAAGTTGTAATGGAGCAATGATTTCATTGTAAATGACCAGTACCTGTGGGCGGGGCAGTAAATGTTTCTGTTGGGGATTTCGATTTGGCAAAAAAAAAAAAAATATCATCATCTTATGCATTTTATTGGTCAATCGAGTCATATTTTTTTTGCCAAAGCCACAACTATACAGCTAACCTTTTTCTTCATCTCTCTCTCTCTCTCTCTCTCTCTGTGTTATTTGTCCATTGTCTTCCTTCAAACCATTTTTATTTGAAAGGTTGGACTGTGAGTTTGAGTTTGACCAAGTTTTTTTCTCACCCAAAGCAACTTTATCAACATTGTTTTACATGTACGTACATACTTATATACGGCGACTGTAAATTGTAAACGCATCTTCATCTTTTTATGATTACTTAATCGTTCCAAATAAAAACTGTATGATGAAGACTTCCTTGAATATTAATAATGTTCAAGGTTGTACATGTCTTTGTTGTTTTTCTATGGTATTTAGGTATTTGGTATTTTTACAAATTATATATCGTTTCCTTCAATCCTGTATGTACTGATATAACAAGAGATTATATGCGGGCTATACCAATTAACTTTTAATTAGTTTAAAAAAAAAGAAGGATGAAGATTACACGTGTTTACAGTTTTCTCTTTGTGATAAAAATGATTCACTCATCTCTCTGGGGGGATGTTTAGCACAAAAATGTATGAAAAAAGGACGAGCGTCTCAAATCTTAATTACAGATTACGCCCAGCTGTTGCTGCTCATACGCTTCTGTGGCCTGTTGTGCTGTTTGTAGTTTTGATATTTGAAATTTGAAAAGGATTTGAATGAGGTTTGATGATGATGCTTCTCTCTTTCTCTCTGTATATATATATATGTGGTTCCCTTTCTTTGATTGCAAATGATGGTGGTTTTCATCGGATCATTTCATTTCCTTTAATATTTTTTTATGGGGACATAATAGATATGAAAATGCAGAGAGCTGTATTCTATTTGATTCCCGATACCTACAAAAACTAACGTGGTATTTGTGTGTTTGGGGAAATGGGGATTTTCTTTGAATTGGAGCCAGTCTTCACGCTAACAGTGAGAATATCCAGATATCCAGATTCCAGCACACACTCATATCAGATATCACAGTTCTATACATACATATACAGTTTAGGTTTACGGTTAGGATTAGATTCTCTCACAAAGAATTCCTTCTCTTTGATTACAGTACAAGCGAGATGAAAAGAGGAAAAGCAAGGGGAAAGATGAAAGAGAGCGAGAGAGAGAGAGAGAGATTTCTTTGAGATGAGAAACCCTTGTGAAACGGGAAACGGGAGTCTGTATTTTATTATGATGATTTAACTTTTCCCTTTTACTCTTTCTCCCCATTTCTTTATTCCTACATATTACTATTAACGTTACGGATCATTCGACTTTGACTCATTTTTTTTTACTTGTGCTCTCAGTTCTCATCTCTCTCGTGTGTTGTTTCATTGCAGGATCATTTCATGATCATTTTTTTCCCATCCACCACACACCAAATGAGTAAAAGTAAAAGCAAAAATCACAATTCCTTGATTTTTTCATTTACTATGTACTTTATCGCCTTTTGCTTTCCCAATTCATTTTTTTCCTCTAGAGGATTGTCAATGTCAATACAGAAGTGGAAGGGAAATTAAGGTATGTCTAACCATGAGTGCTACTGATATTTCCAATGGTTACAAATTAACGGTGAAATCTTCACCTAATTTCTAAATGTAAATTGTATACGGAGAAACAGAGATTAATCTGCAATATAGTCTACCATACTCTACAAATGTATACAAATACAAACAAGGAAATGAGATGAATGCGAGTGGGTTCCACATGCTCAATCTCAATTTTCATGTTGACTGACTCCAGTCAGGAGAACGTGTACGTTTACATTTGAAATTTGAACATTATGTATGCTTTCGACACAAAGATTGTGATTATGATTGTGAGCTGGTTGGGTTTGGTGACTCTTGACATGGAAAAAGGACTGTCGAGTTTGGAGAAGAACAATTTAGAATTTAAGAGCACACATAAATAAATAAATCTATCTTGCACTTACGCACGAGAGTAAGAAATAGAGGAGGAAAAGACGTAGACGAGTACGCACCACACACACACACACACACACACATTACACACAATAAACAATACGAGCTGAGTAGAATACGATAGAATGAAAATGAGAATGACAACAGACCTTTTGTTTTGTCTTCCGTGGAATTATTCTGTTTTTGGCTTGGCTGCTCCTTCATTTTCCCTCTCATTCCTTCTCCTTCTCTTCTTCTGTTCTCTTTTACTGCTAACGATACCTATGGTTTGGTTTGGTTGGGTACGGAAGACGAAGATGCTTTATTCTCTCCATTTCACCATTTCTCAAATAAAGAAGGTTGTAGTATTTGTGTTTTGTTTTGAATTGGCCTTAAACGATATGCTTACATTTTACATTAGTTTCATTTTGTGTGTGCAAGGAATACGGATACGACGATGATGAATGATGAATTCCGAATGTAAATATGTATCCAGAGTCTGCTATTATCAAATGACTTACACTTGAGACTTGAGCCACTTGCATATTTGTAACTTGTCTGTCAACTGTGAGTGAGTGTAAGACATGTGAATGTGTGTGCTCCCTCTCCAACATCTAAATATTTACCGTGTGTATTTAGATTTAGAAATAGACTCACGAGGAAAATATCTCGCATCCCAAACAGTGGTGATCATTTCTATAGTGCCTATACAAAAGTCTCATTGATGCCCATAGAAACAGTGATATGGCTCGTCATTATAATTATTATAATTATATACAGAAAAGTGGGTGACATTTATATTTCAGTACAGTGAAGTTTATGGTCAACTTGAAACAATGAACAAGCGAAATTCTCTCTCTCTCTCTTTCTCTTTCTCTCCATATACTCAACTTCATTTCAGATTTCAAATTTCAAACTGCCATTTGCATTTGTCTTGTGTCTTTATCATGGTAATTATCAGTATCAGTATCAGTCTACTCTCGTAGATCACACATGAGTATCTGATTTTCATTTTCTAATGTCTAGATTGATTCAAAAGATGGGCATTTTTATCTTGAGACAGAATCTCTCTCCAATCTAGATTTGGAATGCTACATGGTGAGCAGAATAGGAGATAAAATAAGGATCATTTGATGGAAGATGGACGAGAGATTACTGTTTCGATAATAAAATAATAAATAATGACAAGGGTTTGAGCATGAAAAGGGTTGAATGAGAAATTTCATATTCATGTTTCTAATGTGTGTCGTCTATGTTTGTGTTTGTGTGTGGACAAACGGAGAGTGATAGCTCTATAGCGCTAGCGGAAAGATGAAGATGCTTTTAATCCGTAAATACATTGACAGAGGAGTGCATTGTCAATGAGGGAAAGTGAAAACGAAAACGAAAACGAAAACGGAGGCCGATTGATAGTACCATAGACAACACAACACACAGAGACGGAGTATATGTATAGAGTTTGGAATTTCTAAAGCTGAAAAGTTAAGAGAGAGAGAGAGCTGAAAAGTGAGTACAATTCAGGGATTTACAATCACAATCACGTCAAGAGTCAAGAGTTTCTATTGAACGATTGAAACGCCTGGCGGTTCCGTTGTCGATTGTCACAATTGTCGTTTTCGTTGTCGTGGTCGTTTGCGTGTCGAACCAATCCATTCCATTTTGTCATTTACTTTTTACATTGTACCATGTGGGTACAAAATACAAAATACAAATGTCTTCAACTTGAAACTCCAGCGTATTGTAGTTATATTATAAAAGCATTTGGAGTTTTATAGAGAACCTGCCACCGTATTTAGTATATTTGTCCTACCTCTTGTTACTTTTCTAGTGTTGACATTATGCCCGCTGTACAATGGATTGAATACTGTGAATCTTTATATACTATATATCTCTCAAATTTCGCTATTCGCCAGTCGACAGTGAAAAAGTGTGAGACAGACATGCGAGCGCATCCTTTTTTAATCATCTCCCGCATTATTCAATTCAATTCTATATTCAATGAAATGGATTTTCCAATCACAAATCACAACTTACAAATTATCTATGCAAAATCTCTCTCTCTCTCTCTCTTTTGACAAAGTAACAATGTTTTTTTTTCTCTCTCGGCTTTCAAACTGAAATCCGGATTAAAAAAATCCTCAAGTCTTGAAATCGTGTGTGAATTGTCAATATTTCTTGTGTAATTCCCTTCCATTAAATTTTGAGTGGAGACAGTCGATTAATAATAGCAAAAATTTGAAGGAAATCCCCAGTATTGTATTGTATTGTATTATGGGGATCCGTTTCCTTTTTTTATAATTTAAGGGAACAGAAACCGCGTAGACCAATGTTGATCTATTGCGACCCCGAGAAACTTTACTGTTAGCTCTCATTTGAAGATCCCAGTGGCAGATGAATCCGCAGTATAGAAGTGAGATTTAGAATTTAGTGAGAAATCTGTCGACTGAATTTATTTATCAGTATATCCAAGGTATACATATACATGTATAAGAAGACGCGTTGGAGTTTTCAAGTTTTGGTGGTTTTTAATGTAGGAGGTGTGACAGAAAGAGAAACACGTTCTGTTGATATGAACGAGTCATGCATCGTCATTATGAGTGCAGTGCAGTGCAGTGCTGTACAGACATGTCCTTTCATGTCATTTGAATGACGACGACGAGTTGATGGAACCATTTCGAGTTTCCTCAGCCTCAGCTTGTCGTTGTCGTCGTTGTCGTTTTTTTGTCAGTGTCGTGTCGTAATAAAGTTGAAGTTAAAAGTCCAAGTTAAACTCAAAGTCATGTTGATGTCAAACTCAACTCAACTCAACTCTTTCCCCTGTTGGTTGTTCCGTACATACGATATAGAAAATGGCACATTAAATTCCCATAGTCAGCAAATGATTAAGAAAGACTCGTCGTCTATATAGGTGTTGACAAAGCATGGCAATTGGTAATGAAATAAAATGAAATGTGACTGTGCTGTGCGTAAGATATTTATGATTCTCAAGAGAGTATTCTTTAGTCTCTGGGCAATTAATGTCTTTTTATTTAGATTTAGCAGGCCATTCATTCGCACTATTTTTGTGCCTTAATTATAGGAGCACGTAAACTTAAACGTCGTCATTCATACATATATTGTATATGTATTCCTTGTTTTTTGCATGTCATTGCATTGTGGAATATGCCACAAGTCAAAACCCCCCTTTTCAGAATTGTGAGAGAGAAATGAGTAAATGCGTAGACGAAAATTGCACAACTCTTAAATATGAGAGAGTGCGAAAAAATAATATGCAGTGAACCCAACTGCTTTTGCTACTGCTACACTGCTGAATCACCCATTGGAAACCATTTTTATGACTATTTACTAGAACTATAACTATATAATGTACAATGATAATAGTTAGTAAGCGACAAAACATTCATATAAATATCCAAAATATAAACAACAACAACAATAATAATAATTGTACAATTATTTTTATTTTACTCGCATTGTACCATTTTATTTTATTTTTTTAATTACACATTCAACCATTTCCAGTCGAGTTTCATGACTTGTCATCATCTTTATTTATCAGTAATATATCTCTGACAGTGAAATTGAATAGAACCAAGTTTTTTTTAGGATTAACTAAAACCAAAACTGTGTGTGCTGTTGATTATTCTTTCTATTGTATTTGTGATGTAGTGAGTGGGATATTTATCGTTAATTTAAAGTGAATACATACTCATTTTCTCTCGTTTCTCTCGTAACGATATATACATATTATGTATAAAACCGATTTAAATGGCTAACTGGAGAAACTACTGACGTGCAAATCAATGGGAGATAGAGACAGGCTTGGACGGAATCATATTCTCTCACATTCTCGTCTCTTCTCAAATTCAAATTCAAATCCATCTACATTTCATCAATCTCAAGTGAGTTTTTTTTAAGCATGAGATTATAATTACGCACACCCACATCTCATACCCATTTTTTTTTCATTTTCCAGTACGCTCAATACTAACGATAACGATCATTATTCTTGCGTATATATTTGTTCTTGCTTTGTTCTTCACAAAGTCACACTCAAAATATTACAAGTCAGCAGAGGAAAAAGAAAAAAAAAGTAATGTAATGTAATTGAAATGGAGGAGTTGCTATTATTACGTAGTTGGTGGGTCGTGTTTGTCTGTCAATTGTAAATTGCTGCATGATCCTCTTTGTCTCAAAGGGAGAGAGACAGAGAGAGAGAGAGAGATGTAGAGATGGAGAGAGATAACAAGGAAGATTTTCACATTAAATAAGGCGAGAATTACACAGAGTGAGAATAGATAAGGATCCTTCACATCAAGTATCCATGTAACAAAAACAAAAGTACTTTACTCTCGTGTTGTCATTACTCGAGCACTATAGCACTAGCTCTGTAGTAGTCTGTAGCTATAGACCTGTTGGAAAACAGAAAATTGAAAATACATAAAACATAAAATAGTCTGGTTCTGGTTCTGATTCTGTGAATTCTGTGATTCTATCGTATGTATGTTGGATCCCTATATTCTTCAAACAGTGTTTTAAATGAAACCATCACCATGGGTTTCACAGCTCCTTTTTCTGCACTGAACTTTACACTATAATCTATAACTAATACGATACACTTCTGTTCTGAACCCTGTGAGGATACGATATTACGTTGACTTGATGATTTTTTTGAGTTTTGAGTTTACAATTACTTCAAGTAGCTCACAGACATGGGCGAGTATAGCGTGTCTACTCCGTCTGCACACACTCTCTCTCACTCTCTATGTACTTATCGTTAATACTTATGTACATGCATGTGTATTTATTATCAGTATTGGTGTGAAGGTTTGTAAAGGTTCTGGGAGTCCTCTTAATGTCTCATGCTAATATCTATAAATCTTGGAGGGTTGGAAGGAAGGCTCAGTTGACTTGACACGAGAAGACAACAACAACACAACACGGAATGCAATGCCTTTTCATTTCATTTTTCATTCCATTGTCATTGGTCGTTGTCGTTTCTGTTTCTATAATTCTACCTATATACATCTGAATTTATAGTTGTATTTTTCTCTACATATTTCTCTGTGGACTGTCGACGACTGTCGACATAACTAGAGCTAGTAAATAGTAAATATAAGATATATGTAAATATGGTTAGTTGTTCTAGCACTAGCAAGTGTCTTTGAATTGTGTGTGTGTTTTTGTTCAAAGTTCCCATGGTCAGTGCACTAACAATAATAATGTGTACAACTCATGCTCGTATACATAGGGTATGTATGGACAGTGGCAATGGTATTTCACATTTAATATACTATGACGATGAGGATTTACAGTGGTGGAGGTAGAATATCTGGATTATGTTCAGTCAGATGAATAAAGACGAGACTCACGCAAAACTCACAAGGAAAACTCATCCTCAGTAACTATAAAATGAAACTAAAAGTGAAGCGAGAGAGAATAGTACACATTATACATAATATTGTATGTACATATGAAATCGACTTGAAACTCAGCAAAGTGTTCATAAGTGTTTGTTTGTCTGTGTGTGTGTGTACTTGAATTTTGTTTGGAAACCCAAGTAAAGTCGCAAGAGAGTCTACATATGAACTTTAAACGTGAGTGTTGGGGTTATTACTGATGTTAGTGTTGGATTACGTTACGTTTTCCTGTGTCGTTCTTCGTTTTTCGTTTTTCCCTCTGTCTTTAGTTTTCTCTGAATTTGTACAAGTGTGAATTTCTCTAGTCCTTAAATATATACGTATGTTTCTGTACTCGACAACAAAAGAGAATTATTTGTGAAGTGGTGACCTGTTTTTCTTTTTCTCTGGAAAAACAAATGTAATAAATCCACAGACACAGAGTTCGATTTTTTTATTTTTTCATTTTCCTATGTGCTCCGTAAGTTTCCAGCCGTGAAATTTCTTCTTTTTTTTTTTTTTTTTTGACAAAAATAAAAAGTATCATTTGTCATTTGAAATGGAAATGTACTTTATTTTTCCATGACAGAAGAGAAGTAGACAAAAAAAAAGAAGAACTCAACTCAGAAGGGAAATATTTCGGTTCCACACACACACACACACACAGATAATTTATTTATCAATTTGACCTTCTGCCTGTAAAATGTAAACTGTAAAGATCCCTCTGTGCTCTTCTGTCAAATCTCCGTCTATATGAAGTCACTTTTTTCTTTTACATGATGTTTTGTATACGCCATCGCTGAAGTGAAACTCGGCAAATGTCAATGTCACAATTCAAATAGGATTCAAAAGTGAGCGTTGAACTTTGATTGAGACCAACTGAGACTTGGTCAAAAGAGGTCATCTCATACATACATATATTATATTATAATCAGAGAGATCTTGCTACACATAGTAGTTACGAAACGAAATAAATATTTTGACATTTAATATCCTGGAATTGCCTCTGTGAGAAATTCGGGGAAACTTTGGATATTTTTCAAGACAAAAATGACTGAATGAGAGCTTTGGGATTCGTCCATTTGAATTTGGATATTTGAAAATTCCGAAATTCCGAAATTCCAAGTCGTATTGGAAAAGTTGTTATAATAATAATAATAATAATAATTCCGGAGAATCTCTACGGATAAAGAGAGTGAGAGTGAGAAAAAGTGGTCATTTTTCTTGGGCTGTCGTGGATGATCTATGGACAGGCCAAAGCCCGGACTATGAATAAATCGTTCATCGTCCTCCTTTCAACTTGTGTGAAGTGAGACATAAGATATGCGACTAAAGAAACTGTTCCTTTTCTCTCCCCGGGCCATTCCATTCAGGTATACAGATATTCCGTATTTATAGGATAGGTACGATAGCGATACATATTGGAGAGATTGTGAGAGAAAGTGAGGAGTTTTTTTTTTTTACGGATATATTTTCCATTGAATCCGCAGCGTCCAATGATCTTAAGTTTAAGCTTAAGCCTACACATCTGTAGTAACACTCAAGTGAATTGAAAGTGTTTATTGGAATCATTTACTAGGATTTATGTGTACGTCATACGCATAGACTTGACCAAAAGGCCGGAAACCATTTATACTTGAGTTACTCTCAAGATTTGGCTGGAGGCTGTATAATAACAGTGTGTGGGCGTTTGTGTATATCAACAGTGTGTATAATATACACTTATAGTTAAGTGTCAATTGTAAATCTAAATTCGAGTCCAACACCGAAATTTTCACATCCACATTTCCGGAACTCCACAGACTTCCTCACTTTGCGCAGCACTAGACTTGAAAACCAGGGACGAAAACGAAAACGGATAAGAATACGACAGGAAAGAATAATCCAGTATCGAACCTTTTAGCCAGTTGGATATAGTCATCGTCAGGATGAGTGTATGTGTATATAGTAAAAAAAGTGAGTGCAAATAGAATGGATACATAAAAGTATATTTTGCTTGGATTTTTGTGCAATATTTGGAATTCAGAGTGGGTGTTCTGTGCTCACGGGTAGGCCGCCGTGCCCATCATAAGTATTTTTTTACAGTAGAGGAGAGCTATGTACTCTACTGTACATATAGTGAATGTGGATAGTGAGAGATCAATGCTCGATTCATTCAGAGAATTGTTCAACTTGAAGTTTTCTGTTGTACTTTTTGGACTATTTTTTTGGTGAGACTTGATGTTTCGTTCCTTTTCTTGTGTGGACACTCACTTTCTGTCCGGTTCCCTAAAAGCCTTTTTTCCTTTACGAATAAATGAAAGTGGAGACTGGAGAGAGAGAGAGAGACTGAGGAATATCAGTTAAATGGACTTTATATGGCTTTTAAGAGAGTCGGGGAGACAAGGAGGGAAACAATTTAGGGACCTCCTGATAACTTTTTACTTCTCTTGTCTCTGTCTTTGCTCGTTGTCCCTGTCAACCATTTGTCTTCATATGAACGTCCAATTGTGTATATGAAACCATTCCCGTAGGATAAACTTGCCACTTGCCCATAATTTACAATTTACAAAAATCCGTTTTATACTGGACTCTTCAATGTGCGTCGTCGTCGGAATAGTGAAAGTGTGTGTGAATCCCAAATCGATCGAATATATTAAAAAATGAATGAAAACTTCTACTAAGGTAAACAAAAAAGATTAGTATGTAATTCTTATTTTTAAATGTGGAATCTTTTGAGAGTTTTTGCAAAACTGAAATGGAAATTCAAAGTCTATATATATTTGCTTAATCAATCTCCGTCCATTTACTTTGGAGCTCCACACCACAATGAATCGACATTCATTTCCTGAGAGTCGGGAAATGAAGATGGGGAATTGGAAATTGAATTCAAAAAGAGAATTCAGTGTCCCTTTGTACAATTTATAAATGGTGAATGTTCAAAGACGTGTGGATATGAAAATGAAATAAATGAATTGATGAAGGTGTCCAGACTATATCAGTAAAATAATGCCAGGATGGAACATGAAGAGAAATCGTTTGACAGTAGTCGGCAGAACAATGGTGTACTGAGATGTAGAATTTTCTAGAAATACGATAAATTATGGAATATAAAATCCTTGCTTCTCTCTACCCTGTAGAACTGTAGAATGTAAAAAATTCTATTAGAATTTCCATTCAGATTTAGACTTGGGATAAGAATGACAGGCACTGAGCTCTTCGAGTCCTGCAGTTTTAGTTTGGTTTGAACTAGAATTTGGAAATTGGAATATCGTAAAATCTAAAATCTAAAATGGTGTGCTGTAAGGAAAAAACACATGATTTACTAAAAGATCCCAATAGTTTCCGTCCATGTTCCAAAAGTATGTATTTTTCTTAGAGGGAAAGGAAAACGACGGATGTTTTTAATTCAACTTAAATTCATACGTGTGCAGGTCGAGTTCAAGCATTCAAATGTTCCATGTAAATCCCCCGACTTTTGATCTTGAGATTTCTTTACCGGGAAAGAAATGAAATGGAAGCATGTTTTCCTTGAGTTTTTTTTTTCATTGTATGTAGAAAGTTTTTAATTTAATGCTTGCTTTATATCCGAATGTGGGAGTGGAGGGTAGAGAGGCTATATACAGATATTTACGATCACGATCGTATATATCTTATATTTAATTCATATGATCCTATATGAATTCATGTCCTCTGGTCCTCTCTTCATCTCATTCCTGTTAGACTACAAGTCATTACGAGCATTAAAGATTCAGTTTCAGACATTCATTCATCTGGGATGAAATATATATAATATAATAATACATGGGCATATGATAAAGTTTCCTCCGAATTCGGGGATGAGATTCAACGCTCCCCCCGTTACATTTCCAAACGGCTCTTCGCTCTCTTTCTATTTCTCTTTATCTCTCTCTCTCTCACTGTCGTTCTGTCTGTGTATGAATGACTTAATGTGTTTCTGGTTATCCAAAGAGTTTTCGGCTCGATTCCAAGTACAAACGTGAAAGCGGAGAGAAGGAGAAACAGCTTTTTTCCCTGGTTCTACCGCTTAAGAATGGGAAAGCGAAAGAGAGAGAGAGAGAGAAAGAGGCAGGGAGATGATGATAAGTTTTCTCGGGACCCAAACCATAAATAATCATTTCTGTTTCTGTGAGATGATGAAAGGCCACCCGCATTGTGATGAAACTTTCCTCAGACTCCCGAGCTCATCTGTAGACAGAGGAGCGCGAGACAGAGAGAGACAGGGACAGCAGCATCAGACTGCTTGGCTCCTTTACTGCATTTTGCTGTGCATGGTTTTTGCCATTCAAATGTCAACTTTTGCCATGTGGCTCTGGTCTATTTGTAATCATATAATTGTCTTCTCGTTCTCGTCGTTTCTCTCTTTCTCTCTGTTTGCCTTTGTTTGCAATGGAAATCTTCTCTGGATTCTCAAAGTCTTGAGCCTCTTACAGGGAATAAAATGAGGTGGGAGGCAACTTAACAGAAACAGAAACAATCTCTCTCGTTAGCATGACAGAATGAAGGAAGACTTTGAGATTTGGAATAACCAGCACATTTCCATGGTAATTGCAATTTGTACACATAATTTGTAATTTTAACTACAACGCGTAACTCTTTCACATATTATTTTATTTTACCATGAGGAACGTAATTAAAATAGTAACTACATTGAATGTACGCAACGCAAGTGGCGCAATACCAATTTGGATTACTCATATTCGAATGATATGAATATGGATTTACAGCGTATATCTTATTGCCATTGTGTAGGTATTTTGTCTCCCCAAAAAATGGAAATGGAAATGGAGATTTGAAGGTGAAATAAAATGTAACACTTTGTTTATTATACATATACGGTTACGGACTCTTTTGAGAAATCATTAAGCTGTAAAGGGAACTAAGCTGCATTGTTATTATTATTATTATTATTGTATTGTGATACGCAATCCACTTTTACTTTATTACTTTTCATGATATTGCACAAGCTAAAAGCCAATGAAGTGCAAAGTGCAAAATCACAAATTACAAGCCTCAAAACTCAAATGTCTATCTTATTGGATTGTTTTTTTTTTTTTTTTGGATTGGATTGGTTATAAAAATCAAGTGGATTTGATGGTTTTTTTTTCTCTCTCAAAACTCTTCATACAAACAAACGAAAAATAAACAGAGAAGGGATTAAATTCTTGTTGGTGTCAAAGAGGGGAACAATGGGGGAATTACATGGGACAACTATGGTGTGAGTTTGACAGGACGCAGACAGACAACTAATTAGTTGACTTGAATGTTGTTGACGCACTTGTCACAAATGTCCCATATTATTCGATCATATCACATGTCAAAATCTGTATTTGGGTTCTTTTCTCTCTCTCTCTCTCTCTCTCTGTTTATTAACATTTTGGGTTTTATTGAAAGAACGTGTTCAAAGAGTAACAAATTTAAATTCAAATTTGTGGGGGCGTGTGTACATGCAATATGCACATGCACACATCACACATGTATATGTATCGTATGTGTGTTGTTGTATGTGTAGCCGAGATGATAAGATGTAAGAGAGGAACCTCTGACGGGTACACGTTTCTCAAAGATATATCTGTACATTGTACATTCTGTATACATTGGATTGCTTTGGCGGGGGCCTAATTGTATTTTCCTTGTTGTACGTTCAAGTTTTTGTGTATAGAAGTAGTGAGGATGATGTGAATGGATGTTGAACATGGATTTTTGTGACAGGTGTGTTCACTGTCTCATTCATTCATGGTCTGTTCCTATATGTACGTTATATTTTTTTGACGCGTTGAGCTCGGTGAATGTTGGATCTCTTTCCCTCAATTTCCCCAACAACAACAACCAGCAAGAACTAGGCTCTCCGTTGTGTAAGTCGACATCACTTTGTTGCCGTTTGTCTTGTTGTCGTGGGTCGTGGGTCGTTTTCCTTCTTGTCCTTGTTCTCTTGACCATTTTCGGATGTGTTGGGGCCCTACTCTGTGGACACATTTCACTCTCTAAACAGAATACAGATACTCTCTCGACACACAATATCCTTACTTTTTATGCCCTCTCCCATGTTTTACACATATGCAAATCCCAAATCTGCATACAAGCATTTGATTACAAGTCTCCCAGCAGGAGAAGCCCTCATTTCATTTCATTTTTTATTAAATAATTTGATTTATGAAGCCAATTGATTGCACCATCCATGTATATTTATATCGTAGTCAGGTGGATGGTGATTTGATTTGTGTAGGTTGATGACATTCTTCGAGCATAAAAAGATGTTTCAAGTCCCCCTCAAAAATGGGTCACTAATTTTATAATATTATTATGTTCATTATTTTCCATTCCTTTTCCATTCTCAAGCTCTCTTTTACTCGTTTGTGTGTGTGTGTGTGGTGCTTGAAGAGTCTGTCAATAAATTGTGTGGATAGTGTATCGTTGGTATATATGTATGTACTTATTTATTATACATGTAGTTAGATTTTATTGAGCTCCGTATGTTTTACACATAAACATGATAAACTCCTTGGAGAGGTTGTTTTTGTGAAAGTTTGTACGTTGAGTGAACACTGGGAAATGTGTGATGCAAAAGCACTCAACGCTATCCGCATTTGATGCAGTTAGACTCAATTTGTTTGATAAGATGATGATGACTGTGTTTGTGTGTGTACATATTTACTTATCACTTTTAAAAGGGAATTTCATCTTTTTTGTGGGGGGGGGGGGAACTTGGACTTTCTGTATTTCCCTTTGACTTTGATGTCTCTAATGCTGATACTGTTGGTGATGTTAATATGGAAGAGTTACTCAAGTTAATTGGCGCTCTTTTGATAGAGCTGAGACTTGTGAGAGAGACTCTCACTCCATGTGTTTCGTGTTGTGTGTGTGTGTGTGTGTGTGTGTATGTGTGTTTGAGTGAGGAGAAAGAGGGGAAAAAAATGAACAAATGTTACTGTGGATTATGGATGTGGATGTGCGAAATCCAAACACCAAATGTGACAAGCTCAGACACACAAACAACACGCGCACCAAATCCCTTAGAAGGGATTTATATAATGTCAAATTATATTATTATTATACAAGTTTCTGTTCGTTCACCTACTTTGACTTTGAATGGCTTAGCAGCAGATTAAGTCTTACTCTCTCTCATTCATCTCCATGTATTATACTATAGTAAATAAGTTACACTCACACTCACATTAATTGAACACGATTCTTATATAAATGAAGCATGTGGAGGTGCCAGATAACTCATTGTAAATACGACACTCAATTGCACACACGTGAGACTCAAAACTACAAAATTGCGTACTCAATTAAATATGGAAAAGACATATCTGTATTCTGTACGATGTTTTGTTCGATTTTTGAAATTTCATGTGTTCAAAGTGACGGATGAAAATCAGAGATTTGTAATGGTTTTATTTTCAAACAAGATTTCCCCATATTTGTAGAGGATTTCAATTTTGGGTAGGATATATTTCTCCAGTGGAAAGCAATGATGCAGTGTGTTGGTTGAATGTATGTAAGATATATAGCGAGCGGGTGAGAGTATCGAGTTGTTTCGAGTGCGACGACGCTTTCTCATTTCATTCGGTGGGTTCGGTATGTGTGTGTGCGTTTGTGTAGGGAGCCGGCAACTGGGAGAAAGTAGAGAGAGAGAGAGAGTGAGTAGAAAGTATAGAACCGAACTCGGTCAGAGCATACAAGGAACGTCGTCGCTTCGTCATTCTCTATGTGCAATCGTACATACTCAGAAGGAGCAAGCAGGTGGCTTAAAAGTTTGCCAACCGTTCTCAAAACTTCCAGTCGTAAACGGAGAGTATAAGGACACGGCGACGAGAGAGTCTGTCGAATACGAATACGAATACAAACTCCAATTTCAAATGTAGAGAATCCAAATATTTCGTAGCTTGTACAATATTTTCGAAATTCTTGCAAATATTTAAATACTACCGACAATATATCAACGACATTCTCGGCAGTGACCGTCTTTGAGTGTTCAGTTTTTTTTTAAATATACAAAGACAATTTTCTGTATTATTACTACTATTATATCGTGATTATAATAGTAATTGTGACATAGGACTGACAGTTTGGGGACAGAGACATGGTCAACCTGTTTCCCTCTTTATTCCAATTGTTATTGTCTCCTCAACTCATCTCATCTCTCATCATTATTATTATAGTATAGATTGTATTATTACTATTATTATTATTATGAGAAGATTACAAGTGATATCGTCAGAACTTGGACTTGACTTGCTTCAGGCCTCCCAACTCCAACTCAATCTAAATCTCAAACAGCTACATCAACATCATACAAATTATACTTTTCTATCTGTATCTGTATAACAAATTTCCAACTTCTCTTCTCCTCCTCTGGTTTCCTCCTCCTCGTGGTGGTTTCAAGCTTATATTGCTTATGTCAACTTGTTGTTCTTCATTCCTGTTCTCTCTCTCTCTCCCTCTTGCATCTCATCTCATCAGTCTACTGTCCTTTCTAGTTTCAACGTCCATACACAAATAATGTGACAAAAGCTGTCTTGATTTTCTAGTCTGGACGTAAGAGTTGAGTGGAGTGGAATCATTATTATTCTTATTATTATGTACTTTACTACTTACTAAATAATATTGAATTGTTTATGGGGAGGTGGAAGAAGAAATCAGTCAGACATGCCAGATAATTTTCAGGATGAATTGACTCTTCTCTTTACCATCCCAACAACTTCAGCTCCAACTACTACAAATGAAACCACTATACAAAGAGACAAGTATTTTTACCAACGTACCAACGTAAAAATGTGTGTGTGTGTATTTATTTCCCTGTGACTGCTTTCAATTTTGACTCATGAAGACTCTTCAAGAAAAACTTGCAATTGACATGACATGACACAACAAAACAAAACAAAACAAAAAACAAGAGAGCAGACAGACGATTGTTAGCTCATATATCTGTACAGACAGATACATATGTGCGGGTTGGGAATTGAAGGAAAAAAATGGCTTGGCAGAGGCCACCTACAAACAATTACTATTTATTTCCCTTCTTCTACTTGTACCTCACTAATTATTGCAAAATTTGAAATCTGAAGAGTAACAAACACAGCGAGCCTGTGAACATGAAGAGAGAGAAATCCCCCAACAATCTTCAAATCCAAATATATCTGTATATGGAATATCCAAAGTATTGCAAAAGAGATACTTATACTTTTATGTAAAGTTCATGGCGTCGATACCATTATTATTAATATTATAACAACTAACAACCATGAGAATGAGAAGGAGCAAGTTTCTCATTTCCATTGGTCATGTGGACAAGTTCAGATGTGGCTGTGGAAAATTCTTGTCTTCTTCTGCTTGCTCTTGCTCTGACTGTGACGTTGACGTTGACGACTCGAACTGTGCTGTGTATTGTGTAGCTTACGATACGATACGATACGATAATAACAATAATAATAATAATAATTCGTCGTCGTCGTCGTCGTCCTCGTCATAAACTTGAAATTGAAACTCTCAGTGGGAGAAAAGTTATGATTTCTATATTGCATAGTAGTGAGGGAAATTGACCAACTTGTTATTTTATTCAATATTGAGACTATCTCACAGTGAGTCGTGAGTTTCTACGGCTATACACAAATACGAAGAATCGAACATATCTTACACATTTGATGTAGTACACGTGACGTTCTTGTGTTTAAATCCCAGTTGACGTTTTTGAGTTTTGAGTTTTTGGTGTCATCATCATGATAAAGATAAAGATAAACTCGTGTGCAGTATCCGCAGTGTAAAAAAATACCAGTTCCTCACTTTACTACATTTTACATTCATGTATCATCAAGTTCTCATTAATTAACAGAATTTGTTCTCGTTTCCTCGTCTGTTGTTTTCTGTATTTTTGTATTATATCAGGAGATGGATTTAACCAGAAATCCAAGTCGATTCAAAGTTAAGAATTCATTTGTGAATCAAATGTAAATTCAAATGCAAATGCAAATGTAGAAATTCCGGATTTCAACCATTTTATATTGAAAGAAGATTGTGAATTGAGAATTGACAAAAAAAAACAAATACAAATCAGAAGGATCCTCGTAAAAAAAAAGTGTTCGTTTCATGTACCACAGATACACAGACCAAACAAACAAGTTTTTATTTTGGATCTCTGTTCTACTCGGACCAAATGCAGACTAAATACTGGCTTATTGTTAGTTGAGTACAGTCTAAGTGACGACGAGAATAGTCCAAAAAAAAACAAACTCCCATTTGCTCATTATCTATATATGTGTTTCCTGTGTATCATCGGACAAAGTGCAGAGAAAACAAGGATTTTTCATCAATATTTCGACTACAAAGTTTTAGTACGTGTCTGTTTCTCACTTCTCTACGAAATTTGAAAAATTTCTTGTGTTTTCAACAACAAAAATAAATAATTGTATCGTAATTGTGAGCCCTCGTAAAAAAAAAATGGAGAGTGGAAAAAGAATAAAAGAATAAAATAAAAAATAATTCGTGGTGTTACAGTCTGAGAACAAAAACAGCCGGCAGTTGAGAGAGAGAGAGAGTGAGTCATTTGGAAAAGGGAGTGAGTGAGACAAAAAACAGGTGTTTCGGGAGAGAGAGAATTCAATTGTGTGAGATTCGTATCAGAGTGAGAGAAATACGGTGGACAAAAAACGGACAGGAAAAATATAATCGTGAGGACGACGATTGGGAAGCGAAACTCGAGACTGTCCATTTCATTATTGTCCATTCTCATTTCCTATCCCCCCGCGTGACTGGGACTACTCCCCGCTTTTCCATATTCGGGATATTTCCTTGTGTATATAACTTGTTATTGGGTGGTGTTTTTCTCTCTGTGTCTGTGTGTGTGACATGCATCGCTCCGGTTAGTTTGAGTGGGAGAAAGGAAAAGAACAAACCGAAACTCCAGTTCAGAACGAATGAGGAGAGGAAACAAAAAGAAGCACATGTTTGACCAACTTTCTTTTATTGAGCTGATTTTTGTACGGCTTGAACAAAGTTCATTTATTTGTACGTTGGACTCGTGAAGGAAAGAAAGAAAGAAAGAAAGGGAGAAAAAAGAAGAAGAAGGTGAAGAAAAGTGGTGGGGAAGAGACGGAGGAACTCGGAACTGAAGCCAGTGCTAGCGTCAGATTGAAACTGAGAGAAAGTCCATGACTGACTAGCCTTTTGTGTGGCTCCTTCATTGTGAATCTACTTGTGATTCTGGAGTCTCCTAGGAGAAAAGGAAAAGGAAGAAGACGAAGGAAAAGAAAACGGAAGATCCAGAGCACAAGTAAAAGGGAGCAGCAGTAGCAGCGGGAAGGGTGAAGAAAATTCAATTCAACGAGAAACGAGAAAGAGAAGGCAAGTCAGAGTCTCAAGCCAAGGAAAACTCATAGAAGCAGCAGCAGCAGCAGCAGCAAAAAAAAAGTTTTCCATTCCTCCAACTCCAATTCTTCCTTTCATTCGCGAAAAGCGAGGGAGAGAGAAAAAAAAGGGAAAAAAATAGAGAGAGAGACGCGTGAACGTAAAACCGTAAATCGGTAAATTTTTTACTCGTTCGTTCTCGTTCTCTTTCTCTCTCTCTATCTCACTCGCTCGCTCACTCTGAGTCTCCTGCCTTTTTGTACCTCTGACGAACGTCGACGTATATTTTTTCGGCTTCACGACGCTAGCTCTTCTCTCTTGTTCTTACGTGAATCGTCTGGCCTTGAATACGTCTTTGAATTTGTTTTCTATTGCAAGAAGACGAAGAAGACTAAGAAGAAGGAGAAGAAGGAGGAGAAATTGAACAGGGGGGGAAAATAGGAGAAAGAAAAGACTAATCGAATTTCCAATCATGTTGACTTGCGTGTACCAACCGATACTTCCGCTCAGCAAAAATTGCTTACTCAAAGTCAATCGAGACACCAAGAAAGTCATTGTGAGTAAATTATCCGAAGAAAAAGGCGGGCGAGTAAAAGTGGAGATTGCCCATACTACAAATGTCCATAATCATCCACATCAACATCCACATCCCCACTCGCATTCACATCAAATTCAACTTGAACATCCATATCAGCAGGAGTTTGCTTCGGTAAGGGAACCACAACCAACAACATTCCATCCCCTCACACTATTTATTTTGATTTATTCCCCCAATTTCTTAAATAAAACAATATAATACAAAAATTTATTGCATACTATCAAGGAAAAACGACATCAACTAAAGACTCTTTCATTACTTTTGAGCACGACTCCAAACTCCCACTCAAAAAGTAGGTATATGTATTATCAATTAAGATTTTAAAGCAATTCCCCAAAACTTTCCCGAATGACCGGATGAATTTGAGGGGAGGAAAAGGCAAAGGGAAAGGGATTCGCCATAAAAATAAATAATGAATCAAACTCTCCCTATAGAAATAATTCTAATGGGACCAGTTTACAATTTCACAGTGGAGGGAACTGACTAAAAATATTATCGTTTATGGTCAAATTCCGTTTTTATTCATGTCACAGCAGAGAAGAGCAGAGAGCAGTTGCGGCTGCTGGTTTACTTTAAAACTCACGCAACGTCTGTAGTCTGTAGATTGTAGATTGTAGATTGTACTGTGGGGAACTGGAAGTATTAGGACCATTTTGATTATGAATTCATGCTAAATGCTAATGGGACTCTGAAACTAAAACACACACACACACACTTTGTACAATATTTTGTACATACGCTCATACATTTTCATGCTTTCGTCTGAACAATTATTATTATTCTTATTCATACACTTTCTTCATGACTACACTCCATTTCCATTTCCCAAGCTCTTGATGCTCTCCATCTCCAAATCTCAATCTCAATTAATTGTAATAGAGTCAGTTCAGAAGACCGTGAGGAAATATACAAAGAGGAAAAGCTTTCATCATAAGAATAATAATGAATTGTGAATTGCACGTA
The DNA here is from genome assembly GCA_034699125.1 of Gisinianus flammeolus. Taxonomy (NCBI): domain Eukaryota; kingdom Metazoa; phylum Arthropoda; class Collembola; order Symphypleona; family Katiannidae; genus Gisinianus; species Gisinianus flammeolus. The sequence continues at coordinate 6,864 of JAIUND010000829.1, read as the reverse complement.
GCCAGTAAGCAGTGAGTGAGGAGTTTCATAATCAGAATGAGGCAAACGAGGAGTCGGTAGTCGGTATATGTTATACGATAGTGCCAAGTGAGTCTTGGGAATGTAAACTAAATACATGCTTAATTTACATCTTCAAATGTTGGCCAAGAGGAAAAAGTCAATACTGAATATATATTTGACAAATATCTGTGTACTCTCCTCAGGCACGCATGTGGTGCTCATTTTCATTACAGCATGTGCATGTGAATATTTATATCTATTTTTATATAAGATATATATATATTTACCCCAGGAAGAAGAGCAGACAACAGTATCGAATAGAAGGAGTGAAACATGTAGGTCAGACTTGAAGATGTATTGAATTTATTTCTATTCCTCCTGTGTGAACATATTTATTATCGTATGAATAGCCAGCTTCATGCGTACGGATATCTAATTAAAGCTGCAATTAAAAAAAATATATATATGAATAATCTAATGAAGGAGTTTTTCAATCTAAATAAGAACTTGAGAACAAGTCGTCAGCTAATAATAGCAAATATTTCACGGGATTATCATACCAACGGAAATGGAGGAATGAATACAAATTGTAAGAAGAATTCCCTCCGGCTTCGTTAGAATAATTCCTCAGAGTTTTCGGGGGAGGGGGGGGGTTTATATCTTTGCGTGTACACGTATACCAGAAATGCAGGGAATGCACATGTTTGATGGTTGGAAATTCGTAATGCCAATCTGTATCGTATAGTAGGTATGCCTGTAATTGTTTTTCGTTCATTTTCCAAGTGCAAAGCCAAACCATGACAATGAGATGTCAGTTCTCTCTTTTTCTCTTTCTCTATAGTGTGGGGATTTGTGGTGTGAGCAATTCCATTCCATTGCATTTTTCTTGTCCCTTATTATGTACATGTACGTTTTGTCGGTTTGGTGTTGTATTTTGGTAGCCTCCTCAAATTCCGATCCGTATAAATTTGTTACGGCTTTTCTGCACGCAATTAGTCTTGTGTTATTTTTCACTTTGAGCAATCGAGCAGTAAAATTAGAGTAAAAATAGAAATACTAAATAAAAAAATTAAAAAAAAGTGTCCGCATATGTACTCAATGAACGTCAACTATTTTCGAGTTAGAAAGTTTGGAGATGAGAAGAAGGAAAAAAAAGTGGTGGGATCTACAATCTAACAAATCTATACAGTTCGTTCTACACCACAGGGGAAAATTCAGAAAAATGTGCAGTATATAAATTCATTGGACGTTGAGACCGCGAGACCATGGAAATGAAATGAGACATTTACTATTTAAAGTTCAAGTTGGAAGAAGAAATAAAAAGAAAAAGTTCTTTTCATTTGAGAACTGACTTTCATTCTCCATTCTCTATATCCATCTATATTATTTGTGCATTTAGTCTGTGTTCCCGCACATGCAGTTGAGCCCGAGCTAAATGTCCCGATTCGAACAAGCTGTCCCAATATGCAATTAGATGTTCACTGATGAACAGGACAAAGATACGGATTTCTCTCTAGAGATCCAATTTAACGGCAAATGCTCATAAAACAAAAATAAATACACAACAAATTCTCATACGAGAACTTGGCTAATTTTTCTCATTTCATAGACAACAATTTCAAAAAAATGATTACACACTGTTGAATTTCAATTAGAATATTCAACTTTCAGAAACGGATAACTGATAAAACGTTGTGTGTTTTTAGTATTTTGTGTTTGTTTGGTTGGGACAATCCCAAATTCTAAATGAAAATGAGAATTGGGCCATCTAATTGTGTAAGTATAATGGTAAACATATTGGGGGGGGGGGGAGAAGCGGAAGGGGAAAAGGGAACTCCTTTGGATTTTTTTTTGTACAAATATTCAGAGAAGTGCATGCTGTAAATGTCCGAATTCCAAATGAAAACGAAGCGCGTCCCGAGTGAAATATTTCCCGAGCATTAATTTTTATTTGTGTCATTCCCCTTGCACTGCGTTGCATAAATTCTATTCAATTACAAAGGACGACTGCTGGTGTACACACACACACACACGTTGTGTGTGTGTTTTTGTTTGTCGGAGTCTGAGGAGTGTGAGGATGCATACAGATGCTGGTGCTGGTGGATGTTCATGCTCATGCTGAGTTGAGTGGGGTCGAAAGTGGAGGGAAACCCAAAGCAAAAGTAAAAGTAAAAGGGAGTAGACCAGTAAAACATGGAAACAGTCTTATCTTCTTTACAGCCATTCATTAGCATTCACTTGGGTAAACTACCCGGAAAAGTATTTATCTTTTCCCTCACATAAAAAGCTGCCCTCCTCTCTGTATCTTCTGTATTCTGTATCCTCTCACAACTCTCCCAAGTACGATACAAGTACAAGTATTTATAGGTATATAGTTTTTTCCCCGTTACACATGAAAACTTTTGTACCAATATACCATAGATGTACCTATAAATATACCTATAAAAACTACACAAGACAGAGAAGGAAAAAATCTATAAAGCTCAGTCCTAACTTTAAGTATTCCAATTTCAAAGTGAATATGCAAGAAAGAACCCCAGAAAATATGAATAACTTTGTGTTCAAAATAACAATATCTGAAATATCTGTAGAAGAGATTCAGAGACAGAAGAAGAAGAAGAAGAGTTCCAGTGACCCAAGAAACTTTAGTATGCAGTTTAATAAGAAGGAAACATTTTGTAGACTTTGTTGTTTTCTTTTCGTAACATTAGTATGTGTGGCTTACACCACGCGGAAATTGTCCATATGTCAATCCCTCATCTGTTCTACTTTATCAAGCTCCGCCCACGAACTTAAAGATTTGGTGAATAATTTATAATATCCAAGAATTATTATTTTGATCCGGACGATTTCTTCAATGTCTTTTTGTAGTACGATCGTCAGTCTCACAATGTATTTACGTTCTCTCTCTCTCTCTTTCTCTCTTTCTCTTTATTTCTCTCTTGAATGTAGATTTGTGTGTGTATTGTGTGGGTTTACGGTAAATTTGAATTTGAAGTGAAGTCAGAGTTTCGTGGTTGCCACCATGCAAAAGAGAGACAAAACAAATTCTGTGAAGAAATTTATCGTCAAGGAACCATAACAAAAACGTAAGCTCTCTCCTCTCATGTCAAAGTCAGAGTCAGATTCAGAGTGGGAGACAGTGGGTGAGTCTATTCTATACACACTGTATGACTACAACTTCAACCCGCTCAACCAAACTCACACAAACACACACACACACAATAAACGTACCAGAAACGTTCATTTGAAATTTGAAGGAAAAGGCGTAAAGGAAATCCTCGTGTCTTGTAATAAAAAGACAAAGACACGAAAGGACAGAATGCTAAGTTTGGTTTTCTCTTCATGCTACTCGTTTTTGGGTCTGCGTCTGGTTCTGGTTCTGGTTCGTGTTCGGGTAGCTCTAAGTGTGTCTCCTCCGAACTCCGAACCAATTTGATTAATTCAAATCTCTTGGCACTCTTTTCTCTCTTCAGTTGGTTGAGACTCATCGCCGACTTGAGTCTGCCACTCCAATCCACTCTCTATCTCTCTCTCTCTCCATCCTCCCATTCCTTATTCATTTGTGTACATGTGTATGCGTGTGCCTGTGTATCGTGTGTGTGGGTGTGTGTGTGCTTTGCTTTTAAAATGTAAAGTGTCTTTGAATTTTCAAACAGAAGCTCAAGCTTTTTTGTCCCACACTCACAACACGTTACGTTACTTTATTTTACGTTTGCCCATCGGGTTGTTCCTTCTTCATTCTGATCCTCCAGTCTTTTCTTTCACTCTCTCTCTCTCTCTCTTTCTCTTTCTTTCATCCTGGGAGTGGGTGAACTTGTAAGCTTGGGAACAACAACTATACAACCAGAACCAGAACGAGGCAGAGGAGTCAAACAGCAAATGGAGCTAGAAACAAAATACAAGAGAAAAAGGACTTGTATTTTGTATCTCATGTTTTGTAGGAATAGGCAATAGCATGTTCAACTCTTGAGCTTTCTCCATCTTACTCGTCTACACTTTCCTTAGTCTGCATCTGCACAAATGTACAAAGATATAAATTTGTATTTCTACAACTACAGATATTACACACAGTCTTTGTTCGGATTTCCAAAGACGTTAGCAAAGAGTGAGACAGTGAGAAGGAGAACTTGAGAAAATTTATATAAAGTGTCTGAGCTAAGCTCTTATTCTCTTTATCTCTCTCTCTCGCTTCCTCTCTCTCTCTCTCTCTCTGTTCACATGGCTACGAATTGAGAATGAGAACTATACAAACGAACATGTATAATGAATAGCTACCAGCTTGCATTGGTGAGCCTCCATTTCTGTGTGAGTCTGAGTGTATACGTTGATAAACTCGTGTGTACTCCCAACTATCGCTACTCTTGTTCTTGTTTAATTTGTTCTTGTTCTTGGGGCCTGTCGTCTCCCTATTTATGTAGATCGTTAGCGGAGGTTCCCTTTCACAACATACCATACAAACATTTAGTGACGTGAAAGCTGGAAACATACATCCGTACATACTACATAAATACAATACTGTTATACAAGCTCGGAAAACATATTGCTCAACCGGCTTTGTTTTGTACATGATGATTCTGAGTCAGAATCATTGGGAATGAATTTTGTATAGTTGTGAATTGTCTTGTTGAAACACGTTGTTCCGGTATTTGGTAGACTTGATGCCGCTCATTGAGAACTGCTATAAACTCTCAAAGCTCAAAGTCCCCGATGTATTGTAGAAGTAAGGGGCAGTGACGACGACGACTCAGTGCTTCAAGACTTTGAACTCACTCTTACAAGTCGCATCTTCTCATCGAGTTTTTTTTCCCTGTGTCTCTGTCAGCACTTCCATCTCACGATCAGACCATTTCTATTTCTATTTCTGTTCCTGTTCCTCTCCCTTTTTCTCTCTCTTTTTCTGTCGTCTCCCGTCTTTCTTGTATTTATAGGCAATATACAATTGAGGAAATTTGAATTTACTACATTTTCCATTCTATATAGATGTAATAAAATAAAATTGGGGGGATGTGAGTATCAGAGGAGGAGGAGAGCACTTATTGTTAGGCATACTCCGCCCGGGGTTTTTCTTGCAAGTAGAATGGAACAATGTTGAGTGTTGATGTTGAGAATGTATGACAATGAAAAGATGGCACTTTTCTATATTGTATAAGACGATATCGAGTGTTCCAAGTCCAAGTCATGAATTAAACATCAAGTCAAGTTTAAGATTAAGAATAAAAGAGAGAAAGAGAGAGAGAAAGAGAGAGGGAGAGCTAGAGCTATAGAAGACAAGGAACAAGAGGAAAGTTTAGTTATGCTGGCATCAGTTTGGATTCCGATTTTGGATTTTCAAATAGGAATTTCAATAGAAATTTATGAGGTAGAATCCTATAGGGGATTTTACATGGATGAGGACCACCAAACTCGACCTCATAATCTTTCCGCTTTCTCCAACAACGCACACACTGGAAACATTTTTTTTTTTTTAGAGGAGAAAAGAAAGTGGAGAGGGACAGCTGGGGAAGTCACGGAGGAAAAAAATAAGCATTATGTAACGGGAAATTCGGAAATGGCAAACGCGAAGGAAAAGCAGTCAAACTTAACTTTTTTAATAAAAAATCTATACAGAATTGTAGATAATAAATTAATGTAAGCATTTTCATTGGCTTCGTAGTCGAGCTTAGTTTCCTAATCCTTATTATTATTATTATTATTATTACTATACAGAATTAATTTTGAATTTGGAGACTGTGTACAAACTTTAAATTGAATACCGAAATTTTGTACATATAATTTTATGTAATTTAAAGCAACCACAAGAAAAATTCCTCACAAATTGAATTCATGTATTCATTTGTTTTTATTTGTGTATTTGTATTTTCATGGATCAAAATTACAAATACGAGGAGGATAGTTTGTCTATACCGGAGAAATGAAAATGGCAAATGTGTACATATAGAAAATTGGGGACAAAGGGAAGGGTTCGTTTAATGTTCTCAGGTAATTTTCAGTGGTAGTCGTGTGTACTCAGCAGTTTGAACTGGGTAAATTTGAATTTGAATTTGACTTGGAATTAGAATTTGAGCTTGAGCTTGAGCTTGAGCCAGTCTAGCCTTCCCATTCCCATCGCACTGCATTGGATTCATCCTCTGCAACTCAACCGAGTGTCTCATACATATTTAGCAAGATTGATTTTTAGTTCAAGTTGAGAACCCGCTCTAGTCTAAGTCCACCAAACACACACATACGATACATATTCTATATATATTATACTGAATATATCCACATGGAACGAAATGAAATGTATGGCTTGGACTTTACTTGACTCCACTTCCATTTCCACGCTGCTCAGTTTCCTGTTCTCTCGCAACGCTATAGAACAAAATTCCATTTTCTCCTTGACCATGTGCAAGTGTGCAAGTCATGGACTACCTATGTGGAATGGAATTGCGTTCTATATCCTCGGTAGAAATATACACGTCGGTAGAAAACTTGGTTTGAAATGAGCTATGAAGTGAGCAAATATGGTAACGGTGTAGTGTAGTGTACACCGTAGAAGTGTAGACCAAGTCCAAGTCCGAGTAGAAGTAGTTGTGGACTTTTGGATGTGTGATCGAGGGTTTATAAGATAAGAGAGCGCCATAAAAAAAAAGGAATAGGTAGGTAGGAATATGTACGAGTATTCGAGTATTTCAAACCATGATGTTTACAGTTGACCGTACATACCTGTGTATACGATACGCCACACCACACAATGTTTACACTACAAAGTTTGGCTCCGTTTTTTTATATATGTATGTACTAGTCTAACCCCCCTTATATATAATGGAGCTGTCTGTCTGTCTGTGTGTAACGCTATTTTAAGAGAACGGTAAGAGATAG